>BGPR01054149.1:0-10261 GCA_013235015.1 Araneus ventricosus
ACATTTTAGTATAACTTGACAGTTGAAAATGGAGTGGTAAATAATACTATAAAGAAGCATTTTTCATTGTTTTTTCTTAAGATATTTAAATTTTATTGTTTATTTTTGTTTTATACTATTTTACATATACCAGGTATTATTTTGAAAGATTTTCAGTGTGAATTTCTTTGTTTTCTAAGACATTGTTGCAAATTTAGGTAATTTTGAATCATTGCAGTATCTTGATTCTCCGTTAATGATGTAATTTTTGATAATAAAAGTAGGAAAAGTACATAGATTGTACTTATGATCAATATAAATCACTAAAAGTATCTCTATATCAACTAATAGGCATTATAAAGTTATTTGACTGAAAAATAAGATTCAAATCTATCGATGACGGCTGAATGATAGAAAACGATAATGACACATAAGGCTCAAGAAAACGACTAAAAAAAATTTCCAATCAGAAAATTTTTAAAAATGTGCTAAGATGGCAAAAACTAAGGACTAGCCTACAAAACTGGGGAGTATTGAAGAAAAAATCTCTTTTCTTCTCATCGTAAATTAAAAACATAAACTTTAAACTCATTTTTCTCGAAATGTGATTTTTTGCAAAATTTTCATTTTTCAAACACGATAACTAAAATTCAACTTAAAATATCCGTCTCAAATTTAGCATACATATTATTTATTATATTGTCTAGGTAATGAACGAAAATATAAGTGAAATAATGCTCCATTAAAAAGTTATGTATCTTTTAAGGTTTGAAAAAAGGCCAAAATTCTTTAAAAATTCATGATTTCACACTAAAACTCTTATAATTTACATGTTTTTAGATACATTTTAAAACTTTTGCTTCAGGACCTAGCCAATAGTTGAAGTATTATATATGCTAAAGGATTTATCATTCTGATCATTTCTTTTTGAACGAGGGTGTTTGAAAAAAGGTCAAATTTAGTACAAAAAAATCTAAGTTTTTTCAAATTTTTAAAAATATATTTAACTCATTTAACTTTTTTTCTATGATTTATTCAGTTTTAACATAAATATCATATAAAAATACAAAAATATTGCTTCAAATATCATTATTTAAAAAAAAGGCCTCCGAACGTAGTCGGATACCTTGATTCGAATTTTAACTTGGTCGGTTTTTCAAAATGACAAATGCAATTGAGCAAAGAACATGCATTAATTATATTTTTTGCAATGCAATTTCAGCCCCCAAAAGATTTTAAATGCTGTAAAAAAGCCATTAAAGCCATTTCTTTATCAAAAACATTTGCTTTTTTCTTTGCATTCTCATTTCAAATTTTTAATTTCATGAGAATTCGGGTTACTTTCCTTTTAATATTTTGACCAAGAAAAAAAGGAAGGAAAGATCTACCCTTCCCAAAATGTATTTTTTTCAAAATTCTGGCAGTTACTTCTTTTTTAATAATATTCTGGTTAAACTTAAAAATACCGTACAGCCGACAAATTTGAATTTTTTCTTGAAGCGATTAACCGCCAAATTTTCTTTAGAATTAATAAGGGTAAGGTTTTTATATTGAAGAAGTTTTGCAGTGGGATTGTACAGTGCTTTTAACTCTGACTTATATATTTAATTTTTTTATGGATACCGGTTTTTGAAATTTAATTCCCTTTAGTAAACCCAAACGAAAATTTCAAACATTTACCCTCCAGCCAAAATGATTTTGTTTATTGGTTTGTTGAAATTAAATTGGACTAAATCAAATTAAGATACGTGATATATATGCATATAGGTAAATTTCGTAAAATAGAAATAAAAAGATGTGAGACAACTGCGCATCCATGTTGTTTCCCCATTAAGAGAACATTCCATGGCAGCACTCGGTATAAAATATTATCTAATGATACCTTATTCATCGCTGTTGGCTTTTACTAGTTGAGAAAAAGGGATATTGACAACAAAATAATATATAGGATGATCTAAATATTTACCAGCTTTTCTTTTCAGATGAAGTTTTGATGTTAAATTTGGCCTTCCGCAGACAATGAGTTCCGAATGCTGAATATAATTTTTTTTCTTAAGAAGGTTTAGAAAAATGTAATTCAGTTTCTCATAAACTTCTATTTTCTTTAAATTCGTATTTCCCAGTCTTATCAAACTACAAAAGTTAAATTATAAATAGATGTACATCCCGTAGTAATTGTTTAACAACTAGGAAAGCCATTATTCCAGGCGAACAAGCTTTTCGCCAAGGGTGGCTATTTTATTAATAAAATATTTAAATCTTTGTTTTGCTATTAAGTGTGATTTGATATTTTAAGAGTTATAACTTATGGATAGCGTTATTTGCAGGTACTGTACCTATAAATAATTCGTTATTTGCAGGTACTGTACCTATAAATAATTCGTTATTTGCAGGTACTGTACCTGCGGATAAAACGTTATTTGAAGGTACAGTAACTACGAATTATAAGTTATTTGTAAGCACTGTAGCAATGGATGAAACGTTATTTACAGGTATTTTCCATTCTGTTATTGTGCACACTTGTGAATTTTAGATGAGAGTACAATATTTTAATATTTTTAGGGCTTAATTATCAGTTAATCAGTAAATTCAATTAAACATTCAATACGGGTGGCGCCATCTTTCAGTGAATTTGAGAACAAATCAGCACACTTTTTCTATTTTATGGTCTTTAATATATAACGCATTTTGTTTGTAATAATGAATTATAAATTAATGACTAAAATGCAGAAAATAAATATAATTATAAACAATTCTAATTTTTTACTACTACTCACTAATAAAAGAACGCTTTTAAAAACAGCTTTTAATCTTTTTAATTTAGAACTTATGCATTTATTAGAAGGAAATTGGAATAAAAGCTATATTAAATTTGTCTGATAATAATTTGGGTTTCGAAAAAGGAGTAAAATTAAAGGAAATACTGAATTTCACAGGCATAAAAACATTACCCGAAATGCAAACTGCCGCACAAGTTGCAATAACAACATCCGATAGGATTCGAACCCGTGTTCTGCAAAACGTGAAGCCGGTGCTCTAACAACCGTACCAGCCACACTTCTACTTAGAATCGTACGTGGATAGTTACTTTCATATTTTTAGCTCCTTTATTTGTTAAAGTTTTAAATGCCAGTTAATTCAGCCCTTTTTTCAAAAAAAATTTACATTTTTGTTGAAGTTTTAAAACAATTTACATTGGTGTTAAAGATTTATACTATAGACTTTGAATCTCCGTTAACTGCAAGGAGTTTTAAAATTCCTTGATGATGAATATCTCATGTTTTAGGGTATACAGCTATTCATAACTAGAAATTTGATTTTTTATTAAATAGCTGCAATTTCAGCAACAAACGCTACAAAAATATTTTGAAGGGTTTACCGAAAATTAAATCAGAATCATGAGAAACCAGATAACAAAAAACAAAAGCATCTCGGGTGTTTCCGCTGAAATAACAAAAAATCTCCCAAAATAACATTAAATTTCATAATCTCAAGAATAAAAAAGAACAATGTTGTAGAAAATAGGGAAAATAAACTCCCTAAAAAAAGTCTTACAGAATGATTTTGAATTTAACAGTACTTGCAAATAATGTTTTATCCGCAGGTACAATACCTGCAAATAACGAATTATTAGCAGGTACAGTATCTGCAAATAATCACTTCCATAACTTATATTGAGATTTTACCATAACCCTTACCTTTTACTTTTTAATCACCCACAGTAATATAACATTCGATTGGAGAGTGCTTGCATTTTTAATTTCTGAGCTTTTGGACGCTTCAAAATTGCAACTGTTGTACTTTATGAAAATTTTAAAATTACCATTAAGCCATCTGCTTCATTTATTTAAAAGCGATATTTTTCATAACATTGTGTCAGATATTCGATGAATAAAGTTAGCATCTTTTCAAATATTGAAGATAATCTTGAGAATGAAGTAAAAAACTAAACAGTGAAGAAAACTGGAGCTTCTGTTTATGTCCTTATACATATACAGGGTATCTTATATTATAACAAAAAGTAGCTCTGTTAATCCATGTACAAAGCGAAATGTGTATGTGTATGTGTATGTTGTAATGTGTCTATGTATATGTTGAAATTGAATTGAAAAAGCATAGCTATGTATGTATAATACTGGCAATGTATGAAAAGCTGGCAACGTGTAGAATGCCTGTCAATTATCGACAAAGTAAGGAGCAATTAATATTTCACAAATTTTCTAAGTATTTTGTGAAATGACAAAACTAACCAGCAAAGCGAAAAACACTCCTGATAATGTCTCTAATGTTCAGTGGTAAGGCACGTGACTTCTGACGCTCTCCTCAGACAGGAAATATCCTGTTTCAATTTCATTCTTTGTTTATAAATAACGAAATATGAGGCTTAGAATTCTGAAAATCGCACATATTTTCAATAATACCTTTTCAAGACTCTTTTAACTCTTTGCCTGAACACTATGTCATTCTATATAATGCCTGATATTACATTTAATTCTTAACCTATATAATGAAAGGATTTATAATGAAGTGGTGAATGTAAATGGTGAAATGCTTTGCTACTTTTTGAATTATAATGAAACTTATTTACCTTTCAAAAAATCAAAATAAAGTTTACTTTTATTTTGTTTGTTTGGGAAGATTAAAGTTTGGTTTCGAAACTTCGGGAGCGTTAATTTGGGACGAACATTGCAATTTTGAGCAGTGATCAATCAACGAAGACAACGCATCAGCCATATGCAAATTTATAGATATATGCATTTTTTATGTATTTAATTTAAGTATGGAAATCAATGCGTCCATTATTGCAATCGATTTCTATATATTTGCGAAATGATGGCTGCATGGTTTTGTAAGTTTCGAGAAATCTTCAAATTGTAGTGAAATATGAATTTTTTAACCTTTTGTTGCTGAAGCAGTTTTTGAATTCAATCGAGAGTTATTTCAAGAATATATGAGTCTTTTTTATATATTTTCCGAAAATATATACGAGTTCATATAATAGTTTTGTCATAAGATTACGTGAGAATCCTTAGTCTCAAAGAGAATACCGCTAGGCTATGATGCTAGTAGCTGATATACTATTTATCAAAATATGACATTTTTTGTGTCAAAGATCGACTGAATACCTCGTTGAAAGAGAAACATTTTTAATACATCGAATTTGTGATATTTATGAACATTAGAACGCAGTCTCGTATTCTCATGTCTGTAAAGCGTAGAATGCAAACAGCACTCGTTGTTTCAAGGTGGTCACAACCTTCCATGTACTGAACGCTATAACTGCGGTCGTTAGACATAAAGAGGTGTTTAAAACATGGTATGGTTGTTGACTAATATGAACCTCACAAGAAGGAATATCCGAAAACAAATAAGGCAAATGAATGCAACTGCCGGATTGCCTTCAGATGTTAGTGGGAAATAGCATACTTACTCCTCTTATTTGTCTACATTTCTTATTTTTGCTAAAGAATGAATGACAATTTTGAATTTTCTGCCCTGCTAAATCTGCAGAGAATGACTTCAATAATTCAGTAACAAGTGCAAAGGTCTTTTATTGTGCTCTCTATTTCGGGATAAAGCCTTTGCTTATACGTCTGTTATTTGTTTCAAATATTAATTCTATGTGTCTAGTTAATTCAAAGGGATTTTAACTTTTCCATGCTTGAACTAATTTACATGATTTATTAAATACTCCTGATATTCGCATCGTAAAAACCGCTTTCCCTTGAGAATGCGTCTTTTTTAGAAATTTTAAAACATTGTTTTTATATTTATGCATAGTATATTGAAATAAAATTATTTTTCAATCTATACTAATGCAACTTAATGCGAGAAAGAGCTTGAAACTATTTATTAAATCTGAATATTTAATCCATCTTGAATAAACAATTAGAAATATTTAAATTGCGTGTAAGAAAATCGCGTGTAATGATTAATTTAATAAACTCATTAAACTTTAATTTGCTTTGAAGTTATAAACTAAACACATGCAAGGGAATTGAAAAAAATCGGAATTAATTTGTTTCGAAGTTAGAAAATAAACACATGCAAGGCAATAAAACAAAAATCTTAAATAAGACTAATTCGATATTCAAGGTAAATAATTCCTCATATTGATATTTATAAATTATAAATTGTAAGATTCGCTTTATACTTTACTTATAACTTTACGATTTAAGGTGTTTGTTTTATTTTCTTTTTTGAAGGAAAACTCATTGCAGTACATAATAAAAGCTTTCAACTTTAGCTTTAATAATTTAAATAAAATTTAAAAGCTTTAGATAATGAAGGCTTTCAAATTTCATTTCAAAATTTTAGTAAGAAAACTAGTTTGAAAGATCCTGCGCAGAATATGCTTCAGAATATTTTAAATAATGTTTCTAAATATAAATGAACAAATGAGTTCTATGAATGAATTCAGCACAGTAAAGATTTTGCAAAGATTTAATGTTCCATGGTACGCATAGGTATTCCTGGCATTTTCAATCTCAAAGAAAATGAATTGATATGCAAGGCATATGCCGCTTCAATTATAGTGTGATTAAGATTGCAGAATACAAAATAATGCATTTCTTTCTTTTAAATATTTTTGCACCTGTTATAATCAGAATTTTATTTCTTAAA
Source organism: Araneus ventricosus (assembly GCA_013235015.1). Taxonomy (NCBI): domain Eukaryota; kingdom Metazoa; phylum Arthropoda; class Arachnida; order Araneae; family Araneidae; genus Araneus; species Araneus ventricosus. Next base: position 6,604 of record BGPR01054149.1, read on the forward strand.
AGGCTGAGGTTGCTAAAAAAAACTCTTGTCTTTAAGCAAGAGACATAAATTATTCGTATTTAATTTTTTTCTGCATTCGATTATAATAGTTTTTTTGGAGCGAATGGCTTACTGTTTCTAAAAAATAAACAAAATAAACTGGATAAAATTAAATCCATAAGACAAATTCCCACGTGTTCTTCGGTCCCAAGTTGTCGTTTGATTTACTTTTTTGTATTAAGATCAAAGCAGCACGATAAAGGAATTTTTATGATCACCCGGAGAATGAAAGTGTAGAAAACGCGCGGAAAGTTTAAAAGAAACTAACTTTTCTTCGGCTATTGATATTGTAAACGATTCAGTAATCTGTATATTTGTATGAAGGATGGAAAAGTTCTGCGAGGGTCTTCTGAAATTTATGTATCAAGCGTAGGAAGTGAAACGAAAAATGTATTAACATAAGTGAATACAGAATCTCTACCAAAAACTTAATAAAAACAGTTTCTGAAACCACTGTTTTAATAGTGTTCTAAAAATAGAATTTTTTATTTTAATAAAAAAATTTGTAATATTTTTATTTGATTTATAATAATTTTTTTTTCGAAATGTGATATTTTTACTTCTTAATCTATTATTTTTGTATATATATTATAAATATTATAAGATTATGCAATAATTTTTTCTTACTCACTATCAAGTGATGCCACTTGTATATAATTAAAATTTAATTATATTAATCGATTAACTGCAACTGAGTTCTTAAAATATTAACGTATGTCTGTCTCTGTTCATGTGAACACGATAACTTAAAAGCTTAAATAGCAAGATAGATAATATTTGGTAAACAGTTTTATCATCAAGAATGTATATACCATATCAAATTTTGGACTAAATCCTTCAAAGGGATGTCTATCGGTCTGTATAATCACATAATAGTGAGCACGATACCTCCTAAACGTTATGACTTATATTAATAAAAATTGATACAAGATCCGCTAACATTAAATGTAGATCCGTGTCCAATTTTCGTTTTAATCGGTTGAAAAAAAAGACGTTCAAATTGCATACTCAGTTTTATTACCATTCTACGATGCAAAAAAAGTTGAGAAGGATTCGCGCGTTGTTTTCCACTTGTGTTAGGGAATGGCTCATGTTACTGGCGTTTGGTGTATTTTTTCCCACACTTGTTAGGGCAGATACTATAAAGTTTTGGGGAGACCACTCCCGCTGGTTTTAACAAGGCTTGTTTAGACTCATTTCGCAGTAAAATTCAAACGTATACATTCGAGTTCCTTGCTCATATCTTTATGTTATGTTACTCCGTTCATTTCTGAAGCATTTCTATCTGTTTTTTTGTTATGCTTATTACTCACGATTCCAGGGAAGAGAGAGAGAAATATAATCTGTCCAAATTAATAAATGAAAATAACATTGGAATAAATTTGCATTAACTTACGAAGTAAGCTTACAACTATCATCGTGACAATCAACTATTCAAATGGGGCACAGTTTGAATGCAATACTTAAGCTTGCTTCATGGATCTGAATTTTATAAAATTCGCTCCAAATGAAGACAAATCAAATAACATGTCTGGAGCTATGTCATGCTTACTGCGATATTTGTTTTTATAGGTGCATAAGACAAGAATGTTCTTTCCACATTTTTTGAGTTCGTTAAAGGTATAAAATTGACAATGAGATTTTTATTCTTCTTCTTTCAATTGCTACCGGGTGAGCTTTCGAATTTCCATAACATTCACTTTTCTGACAAACTTGGGGAAAATAACTTCTATAATAATTTTTTTCATTTCAATCCCTTACGTTTAGCGTTTACCGTTATTATCAAAATTACTCTCGCGTACTCCTAACTTCTTTGCTCCCTACTTCCAGAGATAAGCGTATCAGATCCTGAGAAATCTTACCTAGTGGGATGAGAAAAAAACATGGTTGAGAAATTGAAATCAGAAGAAGAAGATCATGGTTTCTGTTAATTACAAAGAAAAAAGTCTAATTTACATGTTTTTTGGATATTTAACTGCAATTTCATCATCAACATATGCTTAGCGCAGTATTATCAAATCTGGCTTCTGCATCATAGTTTATTATACCTAAAATTCTTGTGATGTCCGTCTTAAAGAATTACTTAGACTCGACTCATTGGTTTCTTATGTGGGAGCCAATGTTTTCTAGCTAGACTGCGTTTATACACTGGCATAATATGTTTGCTTAAATTTATTCATCCATTTGGAAAGAAAATTCCTGCGCCGTGCCTCTTTTTATGAAGCATTTTAGGTTTACATTGTACAGCAGTAGTAAATTTTTTAATTAGTTCAGCCAACCAAAGAACAAAGTTTGTTTTCTCGTTGGCAAATAATTAATTTTTAAATTAAATTCTAATAGAAAAATAATTTTTCTAAAGGAATGAAAAAACTAAATACATCCAGCTTCATTACCCATTTTACCAAAACTTTATCTTAACTATAATTTTATAAAATTACAACTATTTTAAACTGAACTTTAAAAATATAGACAGTTATTTTCCTTTTCATAACAAAAGGTGTTGAAAGAAATAAAATGGTCGTAATTTTTTCTACATGTAATAACGTATTACATTCAAAATCATGTTGTTTTTGACCACCGATATCTGTAGCGATAGCGAAGCGTCATTGGAATACTAATTATTGGTCACACTTCATGTACAAATGTATTCCCAACACATTCCTGGCATCTCTAACCCAGAGGTGTCTATAGAGGTGTCACCACTGATTGCTTATGAGAATGGAATCAAGACAAGACCCTGGTGATTTCGATTGGAGGCCGCATTGATTGTGTCGGCACATCTGCGACCAGCCTTAATTGCAAGTTCTCGCCGGCAAAGGAACAGACTCCAAGCCGAAATTCGTGTTGCACTTGAAAGGAAGATCGCCTCTAAAGTGGGAGATACTATAGTAAATGCAAACCGATGTTGTGGTAGGAATACAGATCAAAGGATTAAACTCAGTAATACATTAATATTGAAATCGTAGGGAAGTTTTTATATTTCTAAAAAGAGTTATGGCTGCTGTTGGTTGCATATACGGCCTCGATTTCAGGGCTAGGGGATTCTAAGTTCGATACCCGATTCCACCTCAGAATCCTTGTGCATGTAGGCTTGGTTCTTGTTTAATCTAAAGTAGAATGTAAAACTCCCTTCCCCTGATGTGGCCGCGGACGTTTAGAAATAGGCATGTTGGCTCAGGTGTTGTCTTCATTTTCTGATCACGATTCAAATATTGCAAGGTTCATCCGAAAACAGCCCTCGTGTATGTTGCTTCAAAACGGGACATAAATATAACTACACTAATCTAAAAGGAGTTATTTAGTTGTTGTTTTATGTTACGTTTTAGCTGATAAATGCATTCAGATTGTTTATAACAACGGAAATTCATGCCAGAAACGATTTTGTATAAAGAAATTTATCCTCATACGGAAAACTGAGTAAACTTTTTTTTGCTTCAAAAATATGAAGTTGCTGTTGCTGGTACATGCGAATACTGTTTCCAATTGCTTTTCATTTTATTTTTCTTTGATTATCGAGAAAGGCTTTCAGTTGAAAAGGAAAAATATCGCTGCTGATGAATTTTATTTTTTTATTGATTATTCTTAAGAATTCTATGTTCTCAAAATTCCTGAAATAATA
>BGPR01054150.1:0-10261 GCA_013235015.1 Araneus ventricosus
GTTGATTGAATATTTGTTGTGTTCCTCCATCCTTTGTGGGATGTCCCGCATCTGTCCAGGTTCCCAGCAGCCTCCAATCGATGCCGCTTTTTCTCCAAAGAGTCCACCAATGGGGAGGCACATTTCAACTGCTGTTCCGGGAGATTTGATAATTAAAACTGTACCGGATCAAGGAATGTTTCGTTCGCGTCATAATTAATGTTTGGGAGACCTCCAGAGACAACGGCAGCCAAAATGGAGAAATTTTAATCCGTGATCTGCTACTTTTCACTATCAAACCGTTTTAACTTTATGATGCTAATAACTGCGATTTTGATGATGCTATTATGCAGTTAAATCGCGAGAAAAATGGTGTTTTCGGAATTTTCGCTTCATTTGAGATTTGATCTTAAGGTATCCGACTGGTTTAAAATCGTCGTTTTTGATGAAATTATCAAAAATATTTTTATGACTTAATTTTGTAGCCTGTTTAATCAGCTTTCTAAAACTGTCTCACTTTTTACTCTACGTGAATTACAAATGGAGTTACAGCTGTTTTATTACCGAACTGTAAGCATTATTTTATGTTGCATGAAAACTTTAAATGTGTTTTCTGAGAAATGATATTTTTGAGGAAAACTGTCGACCTTAACAATGATTTCTCAAAACGTTATTCAAGTATTGATATGAAATTTTCTGAGATTGTTTTTCTGTGATATGCTTGATGTTTTCCTCTAAAAAATAAGGTCAATTTTAAAATCAAGTAATATTTGTAAGTGCTTAAATATAAACGAAAATCATTTTTTATGAAAAATTACCAGTTTAGTAACTATGATCATCTATATCTCAAAACTATTTTGAAGTACAAGAAATATTTTAGAGCATAACACAGATAACTGTCATAAAAATGTACTCCTACAAGGAGTTATATATATTTAGAATATCATTTTGTCTATGGCTGTCAGCGTAATGCAAATATTTTAGTCATTTTTTCTTCAAATTTCTCAGTTTTTTTAAAAAAAATATTATTTTCAAAGCCTAATTTTACAATATTTTCATAGTTTTAAAACGTATGTAGTTGAAAAATAACATTAATATATGTATATGTAAGTTATTTTTCAAAAAAATGTCTCCGAACACAGTTGGATACCTTAATAACAGAATTTGCTAAGCAGTGGATGCTTTGCTTATGAGCAGTGGATGCTTTGCTTATGGGCAGTGGATGCTTTGCTTATGAGCAGTGGATGCTTTGCTTATGGGCAGTGGATGTTTTGCTTATGGGCAGAGGACTAATACTGTTAATGTTAGTAGTATGAATTCGATCTAAACGTATCCCAGTGTTCGACTTTATCCCTCGAAGCGTTTTGCACGTATTTTTCCGTTTCTCATACTGAGTTCAAAAACACATAATTCATGTTTATATGTGTAATTTATTAAACTACTATGGATAAAATATTCTTAAAATTTCAGAGAATTGATTAAATGCATAAAAGATCCTATTATTCACTTTAAAACTAAATATTGATGACTTTAAAGCTAGTACATCAAAATAGCAAACCTCTCAGAGGGTTTGTTAAACCTCGAAAATTTTCGATTTTATGAAAAGAAAATATATTATTCCCCAGTTTTTTCTAAGCGGTTTAAAACAATCCGCGTTAAAAAAATTCCCATAATTATGAAAGTTATGAATAAAAATGTATCAGCTGTTCTGCGTAAACACAATATGGCCATATCTTTAGAGAGCTATATCTCAAAATGCATTATTTTGATATTGCGCGCACAATATCTCAAGAATTATTGAATATTTTTTCATAAGATTTTTACTGAATATGTATTGTGTAACGTTCTACAAATTGAAGCACAATTTTTGTACATATTTTCACCATACAAGTTTTTGAAGGGGTTAGAAAAGTTGAAATTTTAATTATTTTTTATATTTTATTTTAAATTGGTATATAAAACAGAAATTGACTTTAAATGTTAATAAATTGTGGTTCAGTTTCTTAAGCAGAATGTTTGGATTACTAAGATACCCAAAATATTGTGTTTAGACTAATATTTTATCGGTAATCATGCGCGCAAGGAGACTATCTCATTTTTTTCCTCCAAAAATTATACCCATATTTATTAGGTACTCTCAAATAAATACATACCAATATAAAGGTTTGAAAATGTGTGTAATCTAAGAGAAAGAACATATATTTTTCTAGAAAAAAAGTGAGTTTGTGAATTGCATTGTTTCAGAGATGTAATCTATCGAATTTGACAGTCCCCACCTCCATTTTTTCGAGGTTTAAGAATCGTATGTCCCCCTTAATGTAAAGAAAATATCAAAAGTTATCATTTCCTTTTAGAAATAGAAACTGAGCTTCGTGGTTGATGCGATTAATGCTATTCATGTAGGCTAGAAGTTCCCAACCTGTTGTACGTGTACCCCTGGGGGCACGCGAACTCACAATTGGTAATGGCAGAAACAAGAAAACATAAGGAAATGAACCAGCAGGAGTGGCCTCCCCGAAACTTTCTCGCATATGACCAGTAATGTGGGGTGGGTAAACACCCAGTGGGTAGGTTAATATTCTTCGGGTATTTACCCAAGGCCTGCATATTTTGAGGAAAAAAATATTAAGAATGGTGATTTACAATGAAACATATCAAATTCATGAATTCCCAAAAACTTAATATTTTGCAAAAAAAATGCGTATGTTCTCAATTTATACGCGCGCTGAGGTACCACAACTTTATTTACCGTTTTTGAGAACGAAATCTTACTGCAGATATCACGCAATATTTCACCATACCTTCCATCTGGAGAATGTCAGAACGAAGTTTCGATTCAGAGGATTGCCATAATTTCCGAAGCGCGTGTTTGCGGCTCGCTACAATTTCCTTCGTAGACCGCCAAGGTCAAACGCCAACCATACTAACTTGAGTAAAACAAGTATGCGATTATACAGACCTACAGGCAGTCAACCCTTTGTAAGATTTGGCCCAATTTTATACGGACCTACATTCATGACGATAAAACTGTTTAACAAATTTTATCCATCTAGCCATTCCAGTTTTTCTGTTATAGTGTTCGCATGACCACGGACAGACAGATAGGCAGACTTCCCGTAGACGAATTTTGTGCAAAATTTGACAGAAACCTACAAATTATGTGTCAAGATCACATACCAAATTTCATCCCCGTAGCTCTAATAGTTTTCGAGTTATCGTGTTCACAGACAGACACACATAATTCCAAAATTGTGTTTTTCGGACCCGGGGAGGTCTAAAACGTGGAGATTCGTCAAAATCTCGAGTTCGAATTTTTTGACGATTACAATACTTTCTCTTGCATACTTCGTTTTCGAGAAAGTAAAAAGTTACAGAGTTTTGTTCCCCAATTTAATGCTTACTATTTAATAACTATACTATTTGAAAAGTTGTTTATTATATGGCCATCCTCCTAAGTTAATGGCATAACTAGACTATTAGATCATCTCTTTCGTTCTGGTAACTTGGCTCATAGAAATTTTATTTCTGCTATTGCATGTAATTAAATATAAATTTTTTAGTACATAAGTATGTAATGCTTAGAACAGAGGTTCCCAACCTGTGGTACGCATACCCCTGGGGGTACGCGAAGGACTAGTTGGGGTACGCTAAATCGAAGTTGATAATGGCGGAAACAAGAAAACATAATTTTTTAAAGAAAGCTACAGAATTTTCTTTCACCAAGTTGATACTTGCTTTTTAATAACTATACCGCTTGAATAGTTGACTATTACAGATTGTAACTTTTAGCTATCTTTATAAGTTAATGCAAAATTATTACAATACTGATTTCATTTGTTCTGGCGTCTAACTAATACTACTGTAATAATGCAGTAAAATGAAAAATATAAAATAAGTCCGGCAAATATTATTAATTCGAGCCATTTTACTGCTAAGTTAACCTAAGCCCTGAACATTATTGATAAAGTCTTCTTAGCATAGATGGATGGTGAGGAGGATATGACAGAAGGTGTACGCGAAAATATAAATATTAATCAAGGGGTACGCGAGGAAATAAAGATTAATCAAGGGGTACGCGAAAATATAGATTAATCAAGGGGTACGCGAAAATATAAAGATTAATCAAGGGGTATGCGAGGGAATAAAGGTTGGGAACCCCTGGCGTAGGCAAAAGAAACTCGTCGTATCTCTCAACACATGATTAAGGTTTTTAATTCGGAAATCTGCTTTATTTATCTTGATATTTTAATTCACGTTTATGAAATATTTAAAGCATGAAATTGAACCAGCTTACAATTGTTTTCATAATCAAATAGTCAATGGCTTTAAGTTCGTTAGCAGCTTGCCTTACGTTTTTATTTAACCTCCTAATTAAATGCCACCACCCATATGATATATTTTTATTAGTTCAATCTATTTAAGATGGTAAATGATACTTGAGACATTTAAGCGTGATCAGGTGATTTTTGTATTTAAAATTTATTTTTACGTTGACTTAATTACGGATTTAAATAGCGTACGGGCACAAAAGAGCCGAACATATGACATGATACCCCGACCAAGGCGGGGTTAATGCGGAGGAGCTCTGACAAGATCTTCTATGCTTGTTTTTATCATTTACGTATCAAATCAACTTCATTTGAGATTTGAGAGAGGATCGCGGTGGCCTAATGGTGGTAACCTCAGAGCTGGAGGGTTCCAGGTTCGAACCCCGATTCCACTGAAGATCCGTCGCGTGTTGGGCTTGTTACACGTTAATTCACACGTAGGGGGCCAAACGTTCTCCGTTAGTGTGGTGCTCACCATCCACGTCCACCGACTCACTCATAGTGTTTAGTGTCTCTAGGGATGAACGGGGAAAGTTAGTGTAGTGCAGAAGTTTGGAAAGGGGGGTGCCAGCTCAGGTGTCATCCTTTTCATCCGACTGTTGTTCAAAATTACGAGGTCCGTCTCAAAATAGTCCTAATGTTGCTTCAAAACGGGAAGTTAATATAACTAAACTTGAGATTTCAGAGCATACTGTTAATACATTTGATGAACATTAATTTGTCATTTGGATATGACGTTATGTGAATTGACTAATTGGATAAAAGTAGGATACATGTTTATGTTTCGGCCTTGGTTCATGGAAAATTTATAGAGGTAAAGTTCAATTCAATTGCCTGCATTTTATCAAACATTTCTCATTGCGATGGCTATGGTCATTGTGAAAACGCAACAATTTGGAATAATAAATAAAAAAGTATTAAACTTATCATACTTCCTGGCATGGTGCTTATAAAAGAAAGTCTGTGATATACAATTTAAAAAGAACAACTCTAAGTAAGATGTCAAATGATTTTTATGAATACTTATTTGTCAGTTACAAAATTTGCTATCTTTTAAATACTTTTCAAAGTGTTGAATGCTTTTTTTTATTTGTGACAACGATAAATAAAAATCTATATTATAACCAAAATTAATCATATTTCAACTTTCAAACTATTCTTTAAGAAACTTTGCAAAAGCAAGTTGTTGGAACTAAAAAAGATGAGACAAAAATGTTCAAATAATGAGTCATATTTTAAAGTCAAAATCTTTTTCCAAAGTAAAAGAAAGAACGTAACTTCCTTTCATTTAATTACATTAAATATTAACGCAAGAAAAAAAAATCACTGGAGCCAAATATTAATAAAATAATTGAAAACGAAAACAAAAATCATTCTAATGACGAGCGCTGAGACAAAACTATAACCAACTTTTAAAAAAATGCACCAATGCTTATTTCTAAACGCATTTAACTAAATGAAATAATTCGAATTCAATAAATAAACGAATAAAGATGCTACGAAATCAAGTTTCTTGCTTTTAATGGGATTTTTTTTCTGTCTGCAATCGGTAAACATTAATGAAGACGCCATTTTTCCTTGCAAAACGAACACAGCGCCGTTAATTATTCCCTAATTCTTTTCATTTCATTTTTTCGCCAAGAGGGAAAAGTTGGCTGCTTCTTTAAAAGCCCTTCCCAATAATTAAAGCGCGAAGCAAGAAAAATCGGTAAAGCTGCCAATATTTCAGCTGCCTTCCGGCGCCAACCATTCATCCTGGCAGAAGTGAAACAAAAAAAGAGCTGGAAACCCAACAAGTGCTCTTTACATCCACGCGAAAAAGTTTCCTTTCTGCACCAGAGGGATGATAAGGCCATTTACGCAAATAGGTTATGATGAATTCTCGCTTGGAGGGATGATACAAAATAGAGCTTCGCTAATTGGTGGAAGCAGAGGAGGCTAATGGGGATGGGATTTGCGATGCTTCGGCCCTTGTTATAATCTTTTATACTTTTTTTTTTCATATATATAAACTTGAGAAAGCCGAACAATGCACGGCAGCATCATCCATTAACCGCTTCTATCAAAATCAACTTTGAAAAGAGAAATTGCTCGTTTGTTGTGAAGTAACCGTTATCGCGCTTTGAGCAGTCTTATGTGTTTGCGTCATAAACCATTCTAGAAGAGGAACTTTCTTCGTTTTTTTTTTATCTTCATATATACGAAAGAGAGAGAAAATAGTGTAATCGTCAAGAAATTCGACCGCGAGATATTGATGAATTTCGACGTTTCGGACAGTGGCATAAATAGACAATATAGAGCCTCTTCAAATGTTTAGGAGGATGCACATTTTTCAGTTCTGGATGGTTAGACAGCGGAAATGTCTATATGCGTATGTAATTTTAACTCCTCGGATCGAGATTCCCTCAGACAGTGGGTCCCTTGCATTTTGTGGTCCCATTCACCTTAAAGCTACGCCACTGATTTCCTACCCTTCTGGTTAGGTTCTCCGAATCGAGGCTACCTCAGACAGCGGGTCCCTTGCATTTTGTGGGTCCATCCACCTTAAAGTTACGCTTCTGATTTCACGCCCTTTTGAATTAGGGGTCTATTCTGGTACCCCCGGTTGGGTTGAAAGTTGGGTTGGATTCGTACCAGAATAGACCCCTTAGATTCTTCTCATATTGAGTTTAAGTTGCAAGCTTCTCTAATTGGTGGAAGCAGAGGAGGCTAATGGGGATGGGATTTGCGATGCTTCGGCCCTTGTTATAATCTTTTATTCAATATTTTCATATATATAAACTAGTGAAAGCCGAACAATGCATGCCAGCAGCATCCATTAACCTCTTCTATCAAAATCAACTTTGAAAAGAGAAATTGCTCGTTTGTTGTCTTGTGTGTTTGCATCATAAACCATGCTGGAATCGAAACACGAGGAACTTTCTTCGGCTTTTTTATGATCTCACATACGAAGAAAGAGAGAAAAAGTATTGTAGTCGTCAAGAAATTCGACAGCAAGATTTTAATGAATTTCGACGTTTCGGACAATGGTGTAAATAGACAGTATAGAACCCTGGCAAATGTTGTCCTCTCGCTAGTGTGGGGCGGAAGTTTGGAGAGTGGGTGCCAGCGCAGATGTCGTCCTCGTCATCTGACCTTGGTTCAAAATTACAAGGTCCGTCCAGAAAAAGCCCTCGTGTTACTTCAAAACGGGACGTTAATATAACTAAACTAAACACCGGCAAATGTTTAGGAGGAGGTATCTTTTTCAGTCCCGGATGGTAAGACAGAAGAAACGTCTGTATACCTATGTAATTATAACAGATCGGGGCACCCTAAAATCATGCGTCCCTGACATTTTGCTGGTCCTGTCAACTTATAGTTACGGCAATACATGAATGGATGAAGCCTCTGATGACATCATCCACCAGATTCTTCTTCCTCCTCGTTCCTTTTCAGCCACTTTTTGTTATTATTAATGTATTTTTACCTCCATCACAATTAAAACTTCACTTAATTTGTATTTATATCTTATTAGCGCAAGATATTGTTGCAAAGTTGTAATGTCACTTTCCTGCCTCGCTAGTCTTATAGTTGAGGAGGGAGTTTTACAGGGGTAAGCATGGAGTGACGGGCAGCGGCCGTTCCGGGACTCCTGACCTTGGCGACCATTTTGGCGACTTGGCGACCTTGGCGGCAAATCGATGATTCTAGAAAATGCAACCCTTTTCTCGATATCTCTATTAGGAAAGGAAATACGCTTGAATATACGAGAAAACTCCATTTGACGTCATGGCCTGTCGGAGAGAGTATATGAGGACCGCGTTTGGATAAGAGAGTGTGTGTTGATCCACGAGAAGGACTTTGGAGTTTCGTCTGCAGTGCGAGCTAGAAGTCGGTGAGCTGATCGCTATTGAAAGTGCTGTCATTGTCGTTATTAGTGATTTGCTGACTGTTTGTGTTGCTAAATCTCAAAGCGCTGAACTGTTATTACCTGTGAATTGTTGTCTGTTTGCGTTGCTAATCTGTGCAATATCTATTGTTTCCTGTTACCCGTGCTACGTGTTTTCCTGCACATTTGTGAATAAAATTAATGCTTCATTTTCCATTATCCTGCGTGTTGAACTGTTTACACTGTGACATCGTCACTCAGCCAGAGACGAAATTTCTCCCATCCATCCTAAGACGGGGAACAGAAGAAAAGGGGTGGAGAAGAGAGGGAAGGAGTTCAATGACGAGGGCAGTCGCCGGATGAGACCGAGGGAGGTGGACGCTGGGAGTGAACGTGCGTGAATTTTGCCAAAAGAGAAGGACATGAAGTTCGAAGAATCCCTGTGTAAAATTAGTAATATGTATATAGTTATATTAGCCAAGACTATGTAAATAAATTAATTGTACATAACCCCATTGGTCTTCTTTGACTGGGATTAGCCCACCAGAAAACACTATACTAAGCTATACTCACTACGTCACAACACCATACACCCACAGACAGACTTTTTAACAATATTGTACAGTATCTCCACGATGTTGTTTGATGTTTTAAATTCCGCGCAATATCGTAAAAATATAGTTGCAGTCAGGGCCAGCTCCAGAATATTCAGCGCCCTGTGCGAAATTATTGTGGCGCCCCCCTTCATAGATTGGTACATATGCTAAAAGATTTAACTATAATTATTACCCATTGGCTTATTAGATTATTATTCCATTCGCTTTCTTTTCTACTATGTTCCAGTCGGCATCCATATTACGCGCGCAAATTTTTAAATTTATGAATAGGAATTGGAGCCCCTACACGCACGACGCCCTGTATCACGATACAGGCTGTACATTCCTGGAGCCGGCACTGGTAGCATTATTCTAGAGCATTTTATCGGGATGTTAATTACATTTCCTGAAGCTTCTTGGCGCCTTGTGGACAACTGTTGCGCTAAGACTGACCATGATTGATAGCTCTGAAAATCGTTCGAAAACTTTCAACCTCCAAAATAGAACTAGTATCTTGTTCTTTTGGGCCTTCTAGAGAATCGTTTACACCCATAATCGCAAATCCAATTTAGATTACTCTACACTTTTTCATAGTTACTTGTGTTATAAACATCAAATTTAAATTGTGATAACGTTATAACCTATAAAAGAATAAATATTGTGTTATTTCGCTAAAATAACTGAGAAAAAGGAACATTTGGTTCGTTTTATAGGAAGAGAAAGGCACGGAAAGCAGAAAAAAAGGATGGAAAAATTCATCAAAATAGAAAATACTAAACCTAGAAAAGGTCTGTCAACATAACTTGAAGGCAGATTCTCAACTTTAGAAAATTTTTGGAATGGCAACATAGTAAGTTACTGTTCGAATCGAGAAGTTCTGTGAATGCAAATTTTGGTTCTGCTGCCGCCTTTCAGATTTTGTACAAATGTTCTTAGCACTACCATCGGGATTTTATGATTGGAAACACATGTACGAACAGTTATCAGCATATGAGAAATCTTCAAATCATATGAAAGCTTCCCAGCTTTGCGTGGAGTTCAGTAAATGAAAAAAGATTAAGAAGGACTGTAAATTCTGAAAATCAGAAAAAATACAAATGAAGGTTGGACATTGGAGAGAAGTGTTTAAACGTTTAGTATACGTGGTTGTATTTCCAAAAGATAAAAAGAGGAAAAAAGTCTATGTGGCAAAAACAGCGGAAATTTTTTAAAGCTACTTGCATTCATCGAGAAATTTTGCGTCTTTAGTGCTGACCATTTGAGAAGAGCAACGTCTAATGAATCACGTATTTATAACCAAGGAAAAACTTACTAAATTACTTCAATATGAACAGAGTTTGAATGCAAATCTTTCATTGCTTTGAGTATTTTTCTGACTTTCCTAGTAACTGTAGCTGCTGGGCGAGGGAAGTTTTTCTAAACTGAAACTTATCAAAACACATCTCCAATCCACCATGTCCCATGTTGTCCCCTAGTTGGCTGTATCT
>BGPR01054152.1:0-10261 GCA_013235015.1 Araneus ventricosus
CATCTCGTCGGGGTAGTTTATATATAACTCAATACAAATACTTCCCCATCTCGTCGGGGTAGTTTATATATAACTCAATACAAATAGTTTCCCCATCTAGTCAGGGTGGTTTATATATAACTCAATACAAATACTTCCCCATCTCCTCGGGGTAACAGATGATCCCCCACCTAAACTTTATAAATAGTAAAGAGATATTTTTCTAAGCATCTGATGTGTTGTTTTATTATTTAACAATATTTAAGTACTGGTTTCATGGTTCAAAATAAAGAAATGTAATATTTTTTATTGTAGCTGCAAGTGAGAGGGATACTGACCTCTGCCTCAGTAGCAGTCTATGAATGTCTCAGATTTACTCAACTGATTTGTGATGACGCAATTACTTATATAATCATTTTTTCATTATCTTATAAAATCCTTTATCAGTATTTTGTGTGCATGCAATTAGGTCCACGCATGTGTGTGTATATGCATGTGAAATAACGGGAAATACGATTGCTTTTGATTATTACTTCCATAAATAATTGTATTTACGAGGGACGTTACGAAAGTAAGTTTCGTCATATTTTTTCACGAGGAAGCTTTATTACAAACAGAAACATACAATGGCATAACAAGATACAAACTTTCGGCTATTTTTCCACATATTAGCCACCGAGGCTATTATATCCTCATATGGGAAATATGTTTGGATAAAATTTACTATAATAATTTTATTAAAATAGTTTAAAGATAAGGATAGAGAGGTTTTTTTTGTCTATAAGTTGCCTAGATTGGACCACCACCAGTTGCCCAAACTCGACTGTTTAAATTAATGGGACTATTCAGTTGGACTAGAGGAATAGTCTAACTAGTAGTCCTCGTAAATTGGAAGTGGAACAAGCCAATGGAAAAAAACACAGTAAGGGACTCAGAAGTTGGCTTAACACTCTGATTCCTAACCCGGCCTTAACCGGCCATGCAACTTCTATACTAGTGGGGCGGATTTCGGCCGGTTGCTGTTCCTAAAGGAGGGAGAAGGCAGTTGGGCGAGTGATCATTAGGTACTTTTCCGTTAGCCGGGCGCAAATGTCGCCAATTGTGAACAGCGAAGTCGCCAAGAGCGAAGCGATTTTCCGTTAGCCGGGCGCAAATGTCGCCAATTGTGAAACAAACGCGAGCCAAGTCGCCAAGAGAATGGTTGTAAGAAATTTGGCGGAATTCTACATTATTTGGCGATTTTTCGCTTGCGCACAGCTAACGGAAAAGTAGAGAAAGGGGAGAGATGAGAGATCAAAGGCCTGCTATTCATATCTCCCACCACCCGTAGTGAGGAGAAAAGGAGGAACGGGGCGGACGAACCCATTCAACAGATCAATTAGTGAGCAAACCTCCGTGTACAACTGTACTCAGAATTTGAAAACGCTTAGTGGTCAGAGGGTTAAAAAGAAAAAACTAAATCTACGTGATTTTCTATCATATGAGCGAAAACAAAGGACGAATTAGTTTAAGTTATATTAAAGTCCCGTTTTGAAGCAACACGAGGGCTATTTTGGGCCGGACATCGTAATTTTGAACCGCGGTCAGATGGCGAGGATGACGTCTGGGCTAGAACCCACACTATCCAACCTTCCACGTCATACCAACGGGAGGACGTTTGGCCACTACGTATGCTTTAGCGTGCAACAGGCGCCATACACTGCAGATCTTCAGTGGAATCGGGTTTCGAACCTGGAACCCCAAAGCCGAAGCCTTACTACTAGGCCACCGCGGCCTTGATAAAGGAAGGAGAGCTGATACAGTGCATGAGATTTCACTCTTGTGTTCCTACGTTGTATCAATTGGAGAATCAAAAAGCAATTTTGCTTTAATTGGGCTTAAAGAAATTGGTGGTAAAATTCGGGAAACTAATGGTTCGGCCTAGGGAATCAATTTCTTTGATTGAATCGAGGATACATTTTTTAAGCTAATTTTTCAACTTTAAGATGTATTTCATGAAAAGTTAATTTCTCAGTTTTGAAGATAAATAAATACAAAAAATTCAACGTGAGGCTGTCTCTGCTAAACGGCCGCTGGGATTGAGGGGCGTAGACTTACTTACCTTACTCAACTGTGACTAAAGTAGCTCTATGAGACTTTGTTCTATGACCTATGCTCTATGACCTTTCTCTGTTAAGTGAATTAATCTGAATGAATTAATTGATCTGAAATGAATCAATTATTAATCTGTTAAAATCCGGTTAATATACCGCTCACAACCGATGCGTGCGAGCGCATCGGTCGCTGTGACGTCATCATAATTCTTCGTGATTTTCACCAACTTTGCAGCTGGACTGTGACTAAACTGTAGTTACAATTCTAAAACTATTTTTGCAATCTTCAATATCTACCTTTCTCTGTTAAATGAAACTAAAACAAACTCTCTATGTTATTTGTTTGCGGATCTATAAGCGTTTAACTTTAGCACAATATTCGACATAACTCAACAATTCCTGAGTAATATTTCGCGTGAACCTAAGATTAATGAATGAATCTCTTTAGACGTTGAGAAAAAGGATATTGAAAACAAAGATAATATATGGTTAATAACATATTAAGGTTACACTGTAGGACTAGTAGGAAGGTAGTTCACACAATATCAAGCTTCAAAAAATTAACAAATCCAAGATAATACTTCATTAAGCTCGCACTTAAATATGTTACACTGTAGGCCTAGTACGAAGGTAGTTCACAATATCAAGCTTCAAAAAATCAACAAATCCAAGATAATGCTTCATTAAGCTCGCACTTAAATATGCTTTAAAAAGAGAGTATAAAATCTTGAACATACATTTTGTGAGTGCGACGTTTAAAGAATAGAACTTGAGAACAATTAGTTCCTAATTTCATGCTTTCCCACATTTTAGGAAATATAGGCATGTATTTTTCTCATCAAATCATACTGAAATCTTTCTTCCAGATTTAGTACCAAGTGAGGGGTCATTTCCACCTGAGAGGTTGTTCGGCGAAAAACTTCCCAAGCCGGGTATTTTCAAGTACACCTGCACAGGGCCAATGTGCAGATACGCGGAAGATCTGGTGACCAGCATGGAAGTGTTATCGACGAGCAAGGAAATAAAAGTGAAACTGGGAAAAAAGGTGACGCTTGATATTTTACTAAGAAATAAACATTACAGAATTTTGGATTAATTCTCAGAAAAAAAATTAACACACTTTATATAGGAGAGCATCGGGGTGACGAAATTGGCCCCAGCCAAGGGCGCAGGCAGAGGTCGAGCGCAAAAATGGCCATTAAGAAAACAAGGGTTAAGTTTTAAATTATTACGATGTTTCTTGTGTAAATGAGAATGAATTCGAGAATAAGCCTTTTGTGACTGATTACAAATTACTGGAATTGATAATTGTTGTGTGTATTGATACGTATACTACGATATGCCTAAATGACCATTTTAGAAAACAAGGGTTAAAAGTTAAATTATTACGTTATTTTTTGTATAAATGAGAATGAATTCAAGAATAAGCCTTTTGTGGTTCATTAAAAATTACTGGAATTGTTAGCTTCTGTGCGTATTGATACGTAATTCTATGTAACGAATACAACGCCTTAAATAAGTTAATTCTTGTGTAAATAAAAAAAGATTTCAAGAATAAGCCTTCTGTGGCTTACGGGAGTTGTAAGTTTTTGTACCTATTGATAGCTAGTAACTGCATTTCACCTTGCTGGCGGGTGACGGGCGGGACAAAAATAATGTTATTAAATTCGAGAATATAAAATTTGTTAACACTGTGAGAAAAATTACAGGAAGGTAATTTTCTGGAGGGGTCATCGAGGGGATGAAAAATTGACAAAAGTTTAGCAGGTGGCGGGGGCGCAGTTTTGGCAATTCAGCGAGAGACGCTGGATCGTCTTAGTACGATCTTGTTTTATATTGTTACAAAAATCGCCCTGTGGATGTACGGTGAAAACAGTCCGACAAGCAGGATAATAGAGAACGACGCTTTATTCACTAATATTCAGGAATGACGAAACACATGTAACAGGGAAAACACAGCACTTCCACAAATTAGCAACAAAAGCAAACAACAAGTCTCTAATAATAACAAGAACAATAGCGCTCCGCGTCTAGCATCTCCCAATGCGAACAATACTCCAAAGAGATTCCAGTCGATCAGCACGTTTCAAGACGATTAAACACATTCCAAAGACGATCATCCTTCATCTCAGCGCCTCCGGGTTTTTATACCTTTTCCGACAGGATGTGACGTCACATAGAATCATCTGGAGAAATCGGGACCTCGGATCCTATGAGAGATATCGAGAAAATTCTAGCATTTTTGAAGACATTCATTTTGTCTCCAAGGTCAGTGGTTTAGGCCTGGTCGCCGACGGCATCCAATAAGAACCCCTGTAAAACTCCCTTCCCAATTATAAGACCAAGATTGCAGAGAAGCGACATTCCAAGTTCGTAACAATAACTACTGTAATCCGCGAGACGCTGGGAGGCTGCATTTTACCAGTCGTGATCACTTTGCCTACCCGCCTATTGGGCCGACATGTCGCTTCTTAAAACCCTTTCGTGACGACGCCCCTTCATCAAAGACCTTCCTACCTGACGGAGCGGAGGACATAGAAATTGTCCCACAGGACGGGGTTGTTGCGTCGCTAAGCCTAACTTCAGAAAAAAAAAATCACAAAAGAAAGTTTAAGTCTTAACGTCATAATTTTTGGTACCATTTTTGATTATCACTTAAGCTGCGATATACGATAAAATTAGCATTAAATTCTCATTTTCCTTTAATTTATATGAAAATATATATAAAAAATTTGCTTACCTTGAGAAATAATTTTCGAAAGCACTATTCTAATTCTTATGGAATTTTAATAGGCAAAATACATAAATAAGCTTTAAGATTAATAAAAAAAAACCACAAAGACTATTTAGAAGAAGAAGTAGCAAAATTTTAAAATGAAAACTGAGTGTGAAAAACCTCGAAGCAGGGAAGAACACAAAGAAATCATTAGAAATATCTAAACTTTCTAACTCTTTAGAAAATGAAACATCACTCTCATCCATGTCACTAATTGGTTCATTTATATTCCTCCTCTCATAAATAACGCTTTCTCGCCATAATAAACTGGAGTCAAAGCTTTACGAAATAAAAAGCATCGCAAAATACGCGATATATATATACGAAAGCATCGCAATGTGTAACTGGGCTGACGGTAAAACCCAAAAGGAACCCCACATAGTAGCGAAAAGAAATAAATAGAAGTATTCGGAAAAATAAAGAAACACGAACCACGTGGAGAGCGAAACATCCCAGCTCTGTTTGTTTATATTAAGTTTTAGCTCCTCCCCTGCAACAGCTGATGAGAAAATACCAAATCCAGGCAGAATGTGAACGAACTGAATGTCAGGCTCCGATAATTATGTTCAGTTCAAAATAAATGGACACAGGGTGCCATCTAGTGGCCTTTAAAAATTGTTTCAGCTCAAAATGCATATATGCATCGCCCGGCTGTGGGCGACGATCCTTAGCGATGCATGTATGCATCGCCCGTCCCGAAAGGATGAATTAATTTGTCTTAGATAATCTTAATCTGACATCGCTAATTAATCTTTAGTGTACTTGTCCGCTTATATATGATTTGCAATTTTTATAATTGTCTATATCAAACAATTTAATGGTTTTAATAATTATCATTTTGATATTTATAATATAAAAAGTTTACTTATTGTGTAATTGTTGTTTATAATAAGCTAACTGAGAGAGATTCAGATTTCACAAGGCAAAATTCATTTGAAGATGGTGTACCTGAATTTTGCAAATATTTGCCAACGAAGCTTGAAAGCAATTATAATTAATATCATTGACATTATTTCAAGTATTTCTAAGAAATTCCAAGAAAACTCATTTAGTGGAATTTCAAGAAATTGACATATAAGCGACAGTTTATAAATTTCATATCAACTCAATTTAAATTTCAAATGTCTAAAATTTTATCTTGTTTTTCATGCAGGTTAACTTTGAAAAGTTGAAAATCTGTTACTTAAAAGACATTCAGGATTACGCAATCGCTCCCGTCGATCCAGAAATATCACGTGCCTTACAAGAGGTAAGTTCAAATAGTTAAGACCTGAAGTTACCTTTTTATTTTCTACAATACGAGGTGTTTATAAAGAGAAAGTCCCTAGTAGCAAAATGTCATCGGCCATTGAAAGGCCTTTCATCGAAACCCGATCACACAATGATCGGCCGATGAACGTATTCTTATCGGATAGCGATGGATTTTCATCGGGAATTGCTCCGAAATGTCTCATCGTCCATAGATCAGCTGATCATCGATATCGGATGAGTTTTGCTGGCCGATACGATAGAAAACCGAGCAGTGTGGTTTCATGGCGATGAATTTCCGATAACTTTTAGATGAATATACAAACAGATTTGGATGTGTGTACGATGAAAAATTGGTTGTTCAATAAATGGTTGTTTTTTTTTAATGAAAAAGATGGCCAGTTGATTTCAGGTTGGAAAGGTTTTGGCAATAACAGGGGCGATTGTGTTCCGGTATTATCCCAGAAATCCGGTATTTTCTTCATCCTTAATACCGGAATTCCGGTACTTTCTGATAAATCTTTTTAAAATTTAAGAGTACCAAAGACTCAAACAACTACGGATTCTCCGTAGTTTCTTCGCAATTTCGGCTTCTAATACGGACTGCACAAATTATAACCTATACTACGGAGTTCTAGGATGAAATGTTTTATTTAAAATATAATTAGAAGTCCAATTTTTCATTTTCTTAAAAAAATCATTTCATGAGGGATTATTTTTGTAGCTAAATGAAACTTTTTATAAGAAATATGAAAAACCAGGAAAAAAAAGCCACAATCACCCCTGCAATAAGCACATGGTTATCAAAAAATACCCAATTATTAATATTTTTAATTTATGAGATACCAAAGAACCAGTGATGGCGCTAACAACTTAGGCCCCACAAAATGTTTTAGGGGGCCCCTCCTCAAAAAATAATGCATGACACTTTTGCATAATTCACTTTCCCAGCTATTTAACAAATTATAATTAGGAAATAATAATTAGGAATAAAATTATAATTAGGGAAGTTGCGATACTTTAAATTCAAAGTTAATATGACAAAACTTTCCAAATTATACAGCTGATTTATTTGACATGTTTATTATGAACTCTCCACTGATGACTCACAAAATATAGTAAAAAAGTTTGTTACATTTTCTGAATGAAAATCCTTTTGGTTATAGTTCATAAAATTATTAAAATAAAGTTTCTTGTGATGTAGACAATTTTTAATTTGACGCTACAATCAAAATTGTCCGAATTTTCTTTTTCTTTCACTTGGATGGAATATTGGGCATAACTTTTTTGGGTTAAATGTGTTACAGTTATAAGCTGCAAAGCCCCATGAACAATAAATTTTAAGATTTGATAAGCTTTAACTCATGATAAAAATTGTAAATTATCTATAATATTATGGTTGACAAATAATTGCTTATAAATATATTTTTTGCTAGCAAAAAATGTTGATTTTCAGTCCTCTGTCGGAGGCCCCTTATGTACCGGGGCCTCCACGCACCCTATATGGCCGCCCAGTGCAAAGAACAAATATGTTTTTAATGTACAAAGCAAAGCTTTAAGCATAAATGAGCTTCATGCCAACATTCAAAGGAAAAAAAAAAAAAACATTTTTATAGGAGGTGCAAAGCCCTGCACAAACAAGTTTTATACAAGGAAAATTTATGCACATTGAAAAAATAGGAATTTTAACAATTTTTATATTTAAGTGAAGACATTCTGCACAGATAACTTCTAAATTGTTCTGATCTTTCTGAAAAAACTATTTTATTGCTTTTGCTATTTTTAGTAGCATATTATATGTTTGAAAAGTTGTCCTTACTAGTGCGGGCAATGCTGAAATCAGTACCATATTCTGGGCAAAATGAATAATTTTCTTCTTTACATGATCTCTTTACAAAAGCAAAAACAGTAACCAACACATTTTATCATATCTCACCTTGAACGCAAGCATGAAAATATTGTATTGAATGTAATAGAGCCAGAGGTGCTAAACATTTTTGTTTTCCAAATTTAAATGAGCAGAAAAAAACAGAGAAACAGCATTCCAAATTTTTGCACTTGCGGCCCTCTTGATTTCAAGGTTCGATATGCACAATTCTGTAAATTAATAAATTAATGCTATAATTTCTTTCCAATAACTTTTTTCATTCTTTGCACAGCAGTAAACATTACAGTATTTCACTCAAGATGTCTATAAATCTGTATATTTCTAGAAAGATTAAACAAGAGAATTGTAAAAAGGAAACTTTACACTTTTATTTTACACATATATATTTTTATTTATGATCATTTTACACTTTTATTTATTTATTATGCCTGTATTGGATATGCTCCGAGAATCTTTCCTCCGTTACTATATTTGCCACTTCTGTTGCTGACAAAAAGATGATATTTCTCATGGCACCTATTAAAAAAGAAATCAATGTACCATTATTAATTTACAACAATTATATATAAATCGCACATTGATTTGAAGAGATAAATCACTCAACAAATTTATTAAATTCTGGGCAAGTTTCTGAATGAAAATTCTACGGAACCATTCAAACGCTCAAAAGATAATTAACCAAATTATTCTGGATGTGAAGAACTGGTTTCTGGCTTCATAAGAGAAGGAGGTGGAAATTAGTTTTTATTTCCCAGGAGGTTCCAAAAGGAATCATCGAACCAAATATGAAAATTAAAAGTAATAACACACAAAATTAAAAATCCTATCCCTTTAAGTTAAAATAAAGTTCAATATAATATAAAGTTCAAAACCCTTAAAATTTAAAGTAGTATTTTTTCTACATTCTATTGAAATGTCCCTGCCTTTACCCACAAAAACATGGAACATGAATGACATACTTGCAATAGCTAGTAAATGTTTCAGACGAGACAAAATGCTTTATAGTTTATCTATAAAGTAGATAAAACTTCTTTTTGGTTAATGAAAATTATAAATAAACAATCTTACAATATTGACAGATTATTTTTACTTAATGTTTCTATTGAAAATTTGAATTATTTTGTAAACAAATTCATTTGTTCACATTAAATCCCTCGGTTTGGACTGTCATTTCACCTGTTCATTAATTTGGTTTCTTTTTCCGAGACAAAAATGAAAAGTTGGCAAGATAAAAGATTTTGCTCAAGAGTTCAATCTGAAATCCACCATCACACTTCAAAGATTTGACAGGTATGCCCATCATCAAAAGTCAAAATTTTTTATGGATAACAAGCAATCACACTATTACAATACAGAACATTCTTCAGAAATATCCTCTCACATTTTCTGAAGTAACAAATTTGCCGTAGAAACCCAGATAACACACACACACACACATATATATATATATGGCATCAAGCATAACCATCAAGAAAGTACAAAATAAAAAATTACCAAATATCAACTTGTTTATGAGAATGACATAATAGTAGAAAGCAGCTTGCTGAGAATCCTGCAATGCCACTCAGAAAATCACACTGAAAGAATGAAAATTGATTAAATGCATGATTTGATACAGTTCTTTAATTTAAAATATTGATGATTTCATAAGATACTTTAATAGTATTTAAAAATACAGCATCCTCCTTAAATAAATTGAAACCTATTGCTATTAACAAAATATTGGAAGAGATATTGCCCCCAAACTTAGAAAAACATCTGGATTTTGAAAAAATTGAAAATGGACAATTTCGAGGGAAAAAAATTTTAATTTGTTAAATAAACAGTAATAATCAGTTAAAATTTGTTACTCGCAACTGATATGAACTAAATGAGAAGCTAACAGTTTGTATATAAGAAGAAAATGGAAGAAAGCAAAATTTATTCACACATCTGGTTGAATGATCTTTCTGTAAATCACATGTGAACAGATACCTTAATTTTTGAGTAAGAGAAAATTTCACATATATGTTATATATTCTTCTTCGTATGAACAAGATGAAGCTTTTAAAAATAGTTTTAATGTTATACAGGTAATACTGGAAGATAAATTTGAAAAAGCTTAGAAAAAACAACTAGATTTTGAAAAAATTGAAAATGGCCTATTTTGGCCTAAGGGGAAAAAAATCTTAATTTGTTAGATAAACAGAAATAATTAGTTAAAATATTGTTACCCACAACTGATAAGAACTAAATGAGAAGCTAACAGTGTGTATATAAAAAGAAAATGGAAAAAAG
>BGPR01054153.1:0-10260 GCA_013235015.1 Araneus ventricosus
AAATGTACATCTGCTTCACGTTTACCGAGATCTTTATCTTTATTTAATTGAACATTACATAATTAACATATACATGCAATGATTTAACTTTTTCATCTCTAAATTAATTCTTCCTAAAGCCTCTTCATTTTTAATTACTTCTACTTCAATCCTAGATACCCACACTTCTACTTTAACTTCCGGCATTTTGAGATCTCAGGGGAATCCCCTTTTTCCCAGGAGTATTTAACGCTCATGCACTCTGCCCTTTTCACTTTCTCGTATACGAATCGTCAAAAAATTCGAACTCGAGATTTTGACGAATCTCCACGTTTTAGACCTCCCCGAGTCCGAAAAACACAATTTTGGAATTATGTCTGTCTGTGTCTGTGAACACGATAACTATTAGAGATACAAGGACGAAATTTGGTATGTGAACTTGACACACAATTTGTAGGTTTCTATCCAATTTTGGACAAAATCCGGCCAAGGGAAGTCTATCTGTCTACCCGCGGTCATGTGAACACCATAACTCAAAAACTTGAATAGCTAGATGAATAAAATTTGGTACACAGTTTTATCATGAATGTAGGTCCGTATCAAATTTTGGACCAAATCCGTCAAAGGGTTGACTCTCTGTCGGTCTGTATAATTTACTTTTGAAGAGAATCCGTTATCTCCACGCGCATGCGTACTGGAAGAACGGAACGGAATTTCATTAATGAGTAGCGAATTACGTCAGTTTGTCCTTGAGCCGGTAAGAGAGGAAAATCGTTACGCATCTCTTTGCAATTCTTTACCTAGATATTTTTCAATCACTATAATGGAAAAACCTTCTGGTAGTCATTGGATTCTGGGTAACAACAGGTTCGAATTTCTTTAGCCGCACGGGGAAGGGGAAACGGCACCTTTTGGGGGAAGTATACGAGAAAGTTTAGGGGAGAACACTCCCGCTGGTTCTGCTTTGGACGCTGTGCCTAACGCATGTCAATTTGATTTGTGGTCATGGTTTCGCTCTACAGTTCTAAAATAATCGTCAATATGAAATTTTCGTCGTAACTATAAAGAGATGAAAAAAAGAAAAGTGTGCTCTAATATCATCCGTGGAATACTTTAAAAATGTCTCTAAACAACTTAAAATTTGATGACATTTATACATTAAATAATTTAAATCATTTGAAACTTTAATTCATTAAAAGTATAATAATATTTAACCGTTTGAGTGAGGCGAAGCGCATAGTGCTTCGCTTTTTATGTGCCGACAATGCGGAGAAAATTCTTCCGCACTCAAACGGTTAATGACCCGGTTTGGAGCTTAATGGTTTGAAAATGGCGGACATCGCTAGTGATTCCGATTTGACTGCAAATATGCAATCCGGAACTTCTACAGCCATATCTTGAAACACGGCTTATTTTCTCAGAACATTACAAGAAAAGAATCCTTTTCTAAAAAGCTTGCTTTAGTAGTAGTCTGTTTTAGAGAGACTGTGATAAATGGTACAACTCGCGATCAAGTACGATTTAAAATTATGAAACCGAAAATCCTAAAAATGGCGATTGTTTCCCAGTTGCATTACTGCGTAATATAACAATATTAATAGTTTTACTAATATACATTCAATAACTGATAATTGTACACAAACTACGAGACTAAAACTAATAACTGCACAAGATAACTATAAATAAACTTGTAATTGTATACAAAGAGTGAACATTAAAATGAGATTGGATATT
Organism: Araneus ventricosus; assembly: GCA_013235015.1. Lineage (NCBI taxonomy): Eukaryota > Metazoa > Arthropoda > Arachnida > Araneae > Araneidae > Araneus > Araneus ventricosus. The sequence continues at coordinate 1,714 of BGPR01054153.1, forward strand.
GAAAAAGGCTCCGAAACACCATGGTAACGGAGAGGGGGGAAATCGCGTGACCTTGAGACGCCTATTCTATTTACACAGACTATAGTCGGACTGGTATAATCTTGACGCACTCGCATTATAAACAAAAATGTCCAACTCTTCTGCGATCTAAATTGACCAGGTTACGAGTCTTTTAACTACTATTATTTTTGGCTAATCAACGGAACGTCCGCAAATTCGCTGATCTTCCTCGAGGCCGCCGTTGAAATGGTCTAAAAACATTTAAAAGTGATATTGACGTAAAACACGTTTTTATTAATGTACTAAAAAGTGGATTTAATGAATTTTAAATTTCATGGAATCTAGATATCAAATTTACTATTTGGTGATGCCTGTCATATGGAACCAAAATTTAATTATCAAATAATTGGTTTATTTAATAAAGTTCTCATAATTCGAGTAAAGTATTTTCATCGGGATCACGCAAGTGTACAAATGGTAATGAAGAAGGGACTGAAAAATCGATACTAAAATTCCATCTCCTTTTCGTGAACGAGACAAGTTAAAAATGTATAAAAACTGGAGAAAATGAAGTATTTAAGTAGCTAATATTAAAAAGGTATGTAAGAATATTACACGGTTTGATTTTTAACAAAGATGCTGTGGGACGACTTCTCCGACACGTTAGCATGTCCATCCAATTCAAAAGAATAAAGGGAGGGGGAGAAAGGATTAAAGATAAAAAGGTTTTTAATCATTCTTCTTTTCCAGTCTAATGGGGGGAAAGGATTTTGATGTGCAAGTGAAATCGTTAGAAGGGCATCCAACTGAGAAATGATGCATTGATCGCTTGCTTTCGGGAGTTTCTCTTGCATAAATCGCGTTTCAAGTGACCAGATGTCCCGGAATAGTGTCGTTTTATTTTTATTTCAGGTTACAAATAAATAATTCAAGAAGGAAAATCAAAGAAGATTGAATTAACTAATTCAGTTGCTCAATAACTAGTTTTAAATTGCATCTGAACTTAGCCGAACTGAAATACTAGCTTCCTTTATTGCACTATGCATTATATATGATCACTATTTTAGTGCATTTCATTACGGTTATTCCTTTCCATCTTATTAATTTAAGCTAGAGTTTTACATATGCTACCTTAGTGTCGATCGAAAGTGATCCCACGTCCAAAAATATAAAAACACAATTTTTGACTCTTAACCTCTAAATAGCCCCCCACCCCCCAAAAAAGAAAATTATCGTTTTTTCGAATTTTAGCAAATCGGATCACATTTTTTTTTATATATATATTTTAATACTAAATGATACTAAATTTAATAACAAAATTTAATAAAACATCTTTTTGCATTGACCATTGGCAAATGCAATTTTAATTTGATCAGCCTAAAAACTTGCATAGGAGCAAATATAAATCGAGCTAAAATTTTAGAACCTATAAACGTTTTATTTGCGGACAAAAATATTCTTTGCAATGACGAAAAATAACCATAACACGTAGTTATCTCTTCAGCTTATTAACCACTTAACTAATTTCCCCGCAAGTCATGCGTGCATCGAATTATCGTATTTTTAAACTTATAAGCTAAAGTTAAGCAATTTACAGACAATGCAATTCGAAAAAAAATTACTTGGGATCCATAAGAATTCTACGGACTCCCAGTTGAATTAAACGGTTTGTAGCGCTACAAAAGTCGAAAATTCGAGGTCTGCAAATGGGTTTATTTTCTTTGGGGGTAGGTAGAGAACCGTTTGGAACTCTGGAAGCCATACATTCTTTTGTATAAACATGTAGTCTTAGGAGGTTTTACGGAGGTTAAAGTTGAAGAGTGTCTTTCGAACACTTGAGTCGCATTTCAATGAGCCCTTGGATTTCGTTCTGTAAAGTCCTACATTGCTCTTTATCTGTCTAATTTTAGATTTTTCATGATGTCGTATTCCAGGGCAAATAAACGATACCGTTTTTAACACATCATTTTAATATTTTCCATATTTTTATACTATATTTTAAAAGGCCCTTTTTTCACTAAATTTTCAAATTTAAAGTGAACTAACTTAAATCATTTCTGCACTCTATTTTCTATAAAATGGCTAAAAGTTATCCCCGATAAACCCGACTTTTTCATTTATTTTATTTTTTAATTTCATTTATGTCAGTGAAGAATTCACTTTTTCCTTCAATGACGGAAAAATAAATATCTGGATAAAAAAAACTGTTAAAAGACTAAATTAACTTGTTTTAGCCTAGATGTTAATCAATAAAAATTCAATCGACCTTAATTCGAAAATTTTATTAAAAAATTATCGAATTTAAGTGGGCGGATACTCAATCTAAAATACATGTGAAATTTTTTAAGAAATAAACTCTGAATGGTTTCAAAAGCATTTTAAATCGATTTCAATATTTATTTCTGATTTAGTAGTTGACTTAAACACAACGAAAACGCGAAAATTTTAGAATAGTTCAGAACGCGATTTGCAATTTTAAAAACAGTTTGCTTTAGTGACAACCTCTCAAGCGCCGTCATCAGCTACAGCTAGGACGATAAAATTAGGAAAATTATCACAAATAGTTTTCCCATAAGTAACAATTATCTATTGCGCTTAAAAGTTAGCTATTAAAATGTTTTGGCATATTTTCTGAATTCTCATATTTTTGTGAAACTGTAAAAAGGAATTTTAAGATTTAATGTTATTTATATAACATATTATAATAATGAAATTCTTTCACTTTTTAATCGTTTTGGAAGGCATTTGAACTTATCGCACAATTATATATATTTTAACATTGCAAATGTTTGTAATGTTAAAAATAAACCAGCGGGAGTGGTCTCCCCTAAACTTTCTCGTATACTTCCACAAAAAGGTGCCGTTTTTCTCCCCCCGCGTGGATAAAAAAGATTCGAACCTACTGTAACTCAGAATCCAATGATTATCAGAAGGTTTTTCATTGTTGATTATAGTGACTGAAATATTTAGGTAAAGAATCAAATTCAAAGAGATGCGTACCGATTCCACTCTTGCCGGCTCAAGAACAAAGGTTCGTAATTCGCTCCATAGCTTCCGCGTGCACAGAGATTGCTAGCAGTACGCATGCGCATGGAGAATCAGATTAGAAAAATTAAGCAATTTGAACGCCTTTTTTAACCGATTGAAACGAAATTTGGGCACAGATCTATAATTAATTTGGTCCAAAATTTGATACAAACCTACATTCATGATGATAAAAGTGTGTACCAAATTTTATCCATCTAGCTATTCAGGTTGGAGTTATAGTGTTCACATAACCACAGACAGACTTCCCGGGGATTAATTTTGTCCAAAATTTGACAGAAACCTACAAATGATGTGTAAAGATCACGTACCAAATTTCATCCTCATAGCTCTAATAGTTTTCGAGTTATCGTGTTCTCAAACAGGCATAATTCCAAAATTGTGTTTTTCGAACTCAGAGAGGTCTGAAACGTGGAGATTCGTCGAAATCTCGAGTTCGAACTTTTTGACGATTACAATACTTTCTCTTTGTATATTTCGTATACGAGAAAGTAAAAAAAAAAAAAAAAAATACCCAACAGACTTAAAAATAAGATTTGTAAAATTTTAGTAAAGATATTTCCTTCATTTGGTAAGATTTCTTAGAATTTTATGTTTTATGCAATAATTATTAACTTTTCCGCAGATTACAACATTTCCCTCCATAAAGAACAATGTGAACGTATTAAATAAATTAATACAAATCAAGAAATATCCAACCGATTGTTATGAAATTTCATGGGAATTTCAAGTCTCTGCTGTTTTTAGTTTCATCGCCATGATTTTTGTCTCGCTAGAAAACGAAACTGGATCACTGTGGGGCGCCGTGAAATCAAAACATTACTGCGTTTTATGCCATTTTTAAACCCTTTACATTTCATTACATATTTTTTGAAAAATTTATCTCGTACTTGAAAATGAAGCAAAAGTGTTTATAATTTCATTAGAGTTTTGGTTGTTTTTTCCCCCTTCAACTAAAAAAAATAAATTTAAAGATAAATTATAGATTCTTAAATATTTCTTTAAAGAAGGTAATCGAAAGAATTCCTGCTTTAAATTGAGCCATATTAATTCCTTTTACCACCAACGCAATTTTTTTCGAATTAAGATACAGAGTAATAAATGTGCCGTGTAGCTGTAAAGTGGCCATCTCCAAATAAGAAAAGTTGAGAAAAGTGGATTTTCTGTCGCATCTAGTGAAAATGAGATTTGAAAAATAAACTGCATGGCATTCGAAGCGTTTCGGTAATGTATTCTAATTACCAATTCATGTTGGTGAGATGTTAAGAGGGTCAAATGGACATATAATCTTTGAAAAAAACTTATTTTTGAAAAGTGGAGTTACTTTTGCAGCTACGCGACACAAATAGCTTAGTTATACTAACGTCTAGTTTTGAAGCATCACGAGCTCTAATTTATGGCGTACTTCGTAATTTTGAACCGCGATCAGATGAAAAGGACAAAACAATCAATTTTTAAGAGTAATTATTAAAATTAGGTTGTAATTGGGAAAGGTTATTAAGTACAATTATTTTATTTGAAAAGAAACAATGTAAACATTTAACAAAAAAGCAATATAAAAGGACTAAAGAATGAGGTGAATGATGTGAAAATAAATGAAGTTGCCAATATTTCAACTGAAATATTCACATCTGTGATATAAAACTGGAAAAAACTGTGGGAATTCAAGAATCATAAGCTCACTATCCAAGTAGTATTCCTTGATATATTTATTTTAAATAATGTAGAATAGAACACAACAGGGCCAGATTAACTTCTGTATTAGACCTTAGACAAATCAATTTACAGGCCCTCCCCCTTCCATAGCTACCAAAGTCAGACATTATTTATTTTTATATATATATATATATATATATATAAGCAGTTTTTATATAAATATAGTTTTGAAAATTTTATGACATTTAATTAGCTTCAAGAAAGTTTCATTATCTCGCATTTAAAAAAATTTAAAAATCAATTTTTTTACAAAACGGTCACGTGTGTGGCCACCCCTGCTTCTTCAGCATATTGCCTATAATTCTTGTGCGGTTGACCTTCAAGCAGCGACTGCTCGAAAACGCTCGTGTGGCCGTATACTAACAAAGACGGGGAAAACGCTCCAGCATCCGCGCTTTTTTTTTCCGTCGTAGAATAGGGAAGAAATCGAATATGTAATTTCAACGCCGTTTATTTTTTTAAACCGATTTAAATGAAAATTGGAGAAAAATCTACAATTAGAGTTACAACACTATATGCGAAATTTCATTTATCTAAGGGGTATTCTATTGCGTTTAGAAGTTATCATGTTCAGAAGTATGCGACTATACAGATCGACAGACAGACAGCCCTTTGATGGGTTGCTGGGGATTGAGGGAGACTAGTCCAGTTGAGGAGGTAGAACCAGTGGGAGTGGCCTCCCCTAAACTTTCTCGTATACTGCTAAAAAATTTGTCATTTCCCCTCCCCTTGCGTGGATAAAAAAAAAATCGAACCTACTGTAATCCAGAATGCAACGAATATCAGAAAGTTTTTCATTGCAGATTATAGTGATTGTAAAATATTTAAGTGAAGAATCATATTAAAAGAGATGCCTATGTATTAAAACTTAGCAATATTTATTTTCCATCACACTCCAGCAAGATCCGCTATTATACGAGCGAGCGAAAACAAAACAGCAGATAAAACATATCTATCACAAACTCCGTCTCAAGGACAAAGTGACGTAATCCTCCCGCTTTGTACCAGAGATTGCTAAGTACGCATGCGCATGGAGATCCGTTTTGAAACGAATGCTTAACAAGTATGCGATTATACAGACCGACAGACACTCAACCCGTTGACGGATTTGGCCCAAAATTTTATACGGACCTACATTCATGACGATAAAACTGTGTACCAAATTTTATCCATCTAGCTATTCAAGTTTGAGTTATAGTGTTCACATGACTTGGGACATACAGACAGACAAGCTTCCCGATGACGGATTTTCTCCAAAATTTGATATAAACCTACAAATTATGTGTAAAGACCACATACCAAATTTCGTCCTTGTATCTCTGATAGTTATCGTGTTCACAGACACAGACAGACATAATTCCAAAATTGTGTTTTTCGGACTCGGGGAGGTCTAAAACGTGGAGATTCGTCAAAATCCCGAGTTCAAATTTTTTGACGATTACAATGCTTCCTCTTTGTATATTTCGTATACGAGAAAGTAAAAAAGGTTCAGTGAGCGGGATTTTGACCGGGGCCTCCGGACTTCCCATGGCCGATGCCGAGAGCTTTTTCGGCGTTGCTGGAGCAGTTAGAATTTTGGAGAGACCTCTCATACACGAAGGATTGTAGTCGTCAAACAATTCGATCTGGAAAGTTTTATAAATATCCATATTTTAGACCTCTCCGATTCCAAAAAGCACCATTTTTCCAAATGTCTATTTAGGAACACAATATCCTAAAAACTGAACGAGCTAGACCATTCATTTCCCAAACTTTTTTCACTCGCGTGCCCCTTGATTAGTGTTTATATTCGCGAGTACCTCCTATTGTTATACACCCTATCCCCAACCATTCTTCAGCACAAAACAGTTTTTATTAATAACTCTAAGGGCTTAGGCTAGCTTAAGAATCGAACGACATCAATAAACTTTGCAGGATTGGTTTCCATATTTCTAAAAACAGTATTAGTTCAACATCAAAACAAATGAAAACGGCATTCAAATAATTTCGCAGCAACTTATGAAGACAGCTAACAATTACTAGATATTGATCTCCTTCCTTCTTATTTCATGAATAGGCTTTCGGACTCGTACAATTTTCACTTCCATTTTTCATACGAAGTTGAGGAGACGAAATTTTAGAATACATTTGTATGTTTTTCGCCATTACCAACATCACTTTCGCGTAACCCTTATGGTTCTCGGTGCACTCCCAGGGATACTCATACCACAGGTTGGGAGCCTCTGAGCTAGATGAATGAAATTTGGTACGTTGGTCTCGACTCCAAAATTTCAGATCTGTATCAAATTTGTCAAAGGGGATTTTCTCTATTCGTTTGTATTTAAACGCGACAACTCAAAAATGCAACAAACCAGAGGATTCTCTTTGCAATACTAGATTAGGGAAAAGAAATCTTATGGCAACTAAACCTATAGCATTGAAAAAATGTCACCAACTTAAAATGTGAAAATTAACTTTCTGGCCATATTTTGGAAAGTAAGCGCAAAAATATACTAAAATCTTCTAAACTTTAATTGAAATACAAATTTAACTTTTAAAAAGAAATTGGATAATCCGATTCTTCGAAGTATTTTCCCGCCAAATTTCTCGCAAGAAAACTCTAGGTCTTACGGTCTGTCCCGACACACACACACATCCGCTTTTGTTATTAGTCAATTTTAAGTTTCCCTTTGTCACATTTTTTTGTTCAATTTATTTTCAATTGGATTTTTATTTTTTTTACCTGAAAAGAAATGTTAATGAATAGAATTTTATATAGTTCTTGGCTTCCAAAATCAAAGCACTGGTAAGTATTACTAATTTCAGTACGCATTTTTGGGGACCCGCAATTTCAGCGTGGATATAAGTGGTCCATGTTTAATAAAAGACTAAGAAACGCTGGCTTTATATCATCAGGCGAAATGCGAAGCAAACATACTCCCCCCCGTTCAATAAAATATTAAATCTGAACATATTACAATCCGTTCCAGCAATTTGAAATTTATAAAAAGATTAATTTCGAAAGATTCTGGAGTGAGAATCAAAAGGTGCCTACGTAAACTCCGTACAGAAGTTCAGTTTTGGTTACTAGCTAAGGAAAAACAATGAAACCGTAATGTACATAACTGAAAGTAGTTTGAAATTTATACAGTAAAATAAGAAAAAAGCAGGCTTTGAAAATTCGAATAAATATTTCCTACGAAAATTTAAAATCCATACTAAAAGCATTAAGAGCTTGAAATTGAGTCGGTTAAAAGCAAAAGTGTTAAAAAGAAATCAGCCACCAAATTTCGTAATTTACCGTTTAGCTTACGGGTGGACTTTTAGTTTACCGTTTTAGAATGAAAAAATGCGCCTGTTATTACCTTTAAGGAAATTTTTCACATTAAAAGGCATCAAATACAAATATTTTCAGCTTCTTGAAAAAGACAACATCTGAAGAATTCTGTTCCCCCAATTTTTACAGTCCTAAGAAAACGCCCACTCCTCTTCCGACGTAATCAGCATGGTGAATCAGTGTGAAGAAAAAAATAATGGGAGTTATCGTAAAATATATACTTTATGTATAAAAATATAATTGACATTTTTTTTCCCGCCCGGTGTTGAAGTTAGTCTTACAATTCATGAGTGGAGATTCCTATAAAGAGCACCGGCTTGTGCTTATTCAGAACGTAACAGATCCAGGAGACACTAAAATATCGTTTGGGATTATGATCATTAATAACAAATCTGTTGTGCTTCGTTCAGTTACGTATTGCTCTGTTTCATCTAGTTCTAAAATTGTAGATGTTGGTGCGCTATAAATCG
>BGPR01054155.1:0-10260 GCA_013235015.1 Araneus ventricosus
CCGGGCTGTGTTTATTAGCAGCCAAATAAATCCCGCTGAGATTATTTCCTCCTGATCAACAGACATTCTTTTCTCTCTTTGGTATTGAATTCGACCTTGGCAGAGTTTGGGGCCTCGGAGTGTTAGGGCTTTTGTTTTTGCAGAAGCAACGATAGGGGATTTCTCTCGTAGGACAAAAGCCCAATCGGAAAATCGCAGAAAGGCAATCACTGTCCAATTCCATGCTCCACGTGGGTGGGTGATGAGCTTTATAAGCATAGTTAGTTTTACCTCATCACCCACAATTTTCTATACTGACCTTCAGTATTACATTTTGGATTTCGAAGCCGCGGACACAGATGTAGATTTTTTTTTTATCGTTTGGTGAGTGTTATTTCTGAATGAAGAAGAAAAATCGGAATATCATTGAATTAATCATCCTTCCTATCAGAAACAAATATTCATTAGAGATGCACTAAGCAAACAAAAAATTTTTGTAAAAAGATAAAAGTGAATGGGTGTAATGTTATTTGCAGTCGGAATATTCGAAATGATTAAAATATACAACGCATAATTTTCTATGTTGAAATCTATTGGTATTATGAGTTAGCATGAATTTTTAATACATACAACTAAAATATGTTATTGTTTCTTCTCTGTCAAAGCTTTCTTTGTGACCTTGGAACCACAGGAAATAGATTTGGTTGGATTTTATAATCTTATACCAATTTTTGATTACGTGTAGCTCGGTGCGGAACAGCTGACATTCGTCCAGTTGATCGACCTTAAGCGGGACATTCACCAGTGTTCCACTCCATTTATTTTGGAACACCGTATGCCAAACGCCTTCGTCAATGCTAAAACCCGATGAAAATTGGCGTAGACAAACGGCGAAGTTGGAATTCCAACAAGGTTGGTTTTCCATTTTTCCATTCAGTCCGTTCGGTCATAAAAGTGAAATATGATTCTTCGAGGCGAGCGATAAATGTATGGGGGGAGCCGCGGTTAGACTGGAGAATTCAGGGAGGGGGAGGGGAGGGTGCTCTCTCTTAAAAATGAAATTTCTCCGTATGGAGTAGGGGAATCGAAGCGGCCGATAGCGCATTTTGGAGTCTCCGTGAATGACCTGCCTAAATCGATCAACTTGAATCGGTGAAGAACAATCCAGACTTTGGGTCAAATGGATTGTATTGGTCTACTCGTGAATGCCCAACTTGAAGGACACTACTGCTGACCTTTCTCTTTCCGGAACTTTCATTTCAGCTACATATCTTTTAAAATGATTACGATATAAACATATATTGGCCAAACATCCTTCATTAGCCGGGACAGTGCCAAATTTTGACTTTTTGTACTAGATTGAAAAAGTGTCGCACTTTTCGCCAAATTTAGATTAAATGTACCGGATTGTCTTATTTTTTAATTATCAATAAATAGTTCATATTGAAAAAAGGTTAACTGTATTTAATTTTATAAATTTACTTTTTGTAAGAATTCCCCTTTCCAAGTTTTATTGTGTATAAAATATGAATACCTTAAGATGACCATTATGAATAAATTATTCTGAAGGGAAGGCAGTACAAGTGATAGCGGCATGTATTATTTGCGCTTCTTTATAACTATATGGCGATTTCTACGTAAATCAAATTTTGACGGCACATGGAGTTTTTAGAGAACATCAGGCTACATTCTTCGTAAAAACGTCGTTATGTTCATGCGGCTAAGAAACGGGATTGTTCTTCACGTAATTAAAGAGTGCGAAATTCGGACATCATACAGAAAAAACTAGCCTAGTGGATGGCAATTAATGGGTTTAAAAGACTTGATAAATAATGTCGATATTCGTATCGCATTGCCAGGACTTCTTCACGAACTGTTAATTAAAGAATTAGACTTATTGTCGACTTTCAGTGAAACTGATGTTTCCCGTCACTAAAAAAAAAATTAAAAAAAGAGAGAGAGAGAGAGAGAGAAATATTGTAAAATAAGATGTATCACATTTTTCCTGCATGGCCTACACTGTAAAAAAAATCCCGTAAAATTTACGGTTTTAAACTGGCAGCTGGGTTGGTTGTGCAAAACCGTAAAAGTTACGAAGTAAATCCGTAGGCACAACGGTTTTTTACCATACAGGAACAAGTTTTTCCCGTAAAAGTTACGAAGTAAATCCGTTGGCACAACGGTTTTTTACCGTATGAAATCAAGTTTTCTCCGTAAAAATTAAGTCATCGAAGTAAGTGACGTCATCGACTGAGTTGAGTTGTTTTTCTCCTTCTGTTCGAGTTGAGTTGAAATGTGCTGATGTATATTATCAATTAGGAATATTTTTAAAAATCAAGGCTTAATTATTAATTTCAATTAGTTTAATTAATCTAATTTTTAATTGAACTTACTTGGACGATTTCGATGCAAGATGATGACAAAACTTCTAGCACCTCCGAGCCGGGGATCGAAACCGCGTTCATAGAAATAAAATGCAATCGCTCTAACCACTAGACCACCGGAGACTTCTTAAAATGAAGTAAAAATAATCTATTTGAGTTTTAAAGTCACTATAGCTCTAGTGGCGCCACTTAGTGGTGTAAATATCAACTATTGCTAGAACACGTGTTTTAAGGTTAGCTTTCATGAGTGACAACAGGTTACTGCAACATGTGTAAACAATAGCGGAGATGGAACCCTATTAAAAACATGAAATGAATGCAATAAAATTACATTTAAGAAAATGGAAAGTTATCGTACGGAAAGCAATACCGTATGACGAAAAATAGAATTTGAACTGACGGTTTTAAACCGTTTATGGCTGGAGCGAAAAACGGTGAAAAACCGTTTTGTCAACAAAACAGCTTTAAACCGTCAAATATACGGAGAAAGTCCGGGAAAAAAACGGATATTTTTTACAGTGTAGGCCAGGGCGGGGTAATCTAATCTGTATTACGCTTCTTTATATGTTCCTACTTTAAAAGATCAATAATTAACTGTTTCATTGTTTGAATTGTATGTACTGAAAATAAATGGCAAAACCAGACGTCCAGTCCCCCAGCCCAAACCACTGGACCGATTTAGATAATTTTTTATTTCATATGGAAGCTTATGAGTCTAAATGTGCCATCAATGGTCTCCTGCCTCCTACCACACTCCATTTTCGAGATATATCGCAAAAACACTACTTCATTACGGGGAAAAACATGAGACAGTCCCTCAACCCCATCCACTGGACCGATTTCGACCATTTTTATTTCGTATGAAAGCTTACGAAGTCTAGATATGCCATAAATGGTCGCCTGCCACACACCTCCCTCTATTTTCGAGATACATCGCAAAATAAATTTTGGCAGAGTCCCTCAGTCTCTACAACCGCCAATTTATTTCGCCAAGTTGCCAGCGTTGTTACAGGCTATTAATATTAAGGGCGAACAGCTGGTCGCCGAAAGCGGCTAGTATTTATTATATTTATTTATTTTTTGGATTTTATCCAATATCCTTCGCCACCTGAGCTAGCCTCCCGGATTCAGAGTTCGGGTTCTAGAGCGTCCCGGACCCAAGTTCAGGAAATTTGGGCACTAAAGCATACAGTGTCGTAGAAAGAGTAAGTGACAGCTGGTACATGGCATTTGATGTCTTATTAGGCGTTGTTAAGTGAAGTACAGGATGTTCATAAAATATTGGACCCATTTCAAAAATTAATAAAATATCCCCTATAATGTAGCAAATGCGTTTCTTTAAATGCGAGAGTAGCTCAAAAAGTTTTTTCAGATAGGCAACGCGCCGTTACGGAGCGCTAAATCTGCTGCAGTGTGAGATTCCCAGTGTCAAAATGGCTACCGTGCAGCAGAAGGCACGTCTGACATGTCTCTGGTTCCGCGAAAGCAAATCAATTGTAACAGTTTAAAGATGTTTTGTCCTAGAGTATCGAAATTGTCAGTCTCCAAGCAAGAACTCTTTTAAGTGTTGGATTGAGAAATTAAAGGGAACAGCGAATGTGCATCAATGATGGAGACTTTCAATCCTTAATTGCTCATACCTATGCTTAATGGAGTTCTTACTTAGAGACCGATCATTTCGATACTCTAATCGAATAAGTCTGTGAATTGTTACAATTGATTTGCTTTCGTGGAATCCGAGATGTGCCTTCTGCTGCACGGTAGCCATTTTGACACTTGCGTTGGAATCTCCAGATTTAGTACGCAGTAACGGCGCGTTACCTATCTGAAAAAAAACTTTTTGAGCTACTCTCTCATTAACAAGTAATATAAAAAATTTTTAAGTCAATTCCTACTTGATTGAACTAATAGTAGGAATTGAATTGAAGAAAAAAAATTGTCCTAACTCTTTTAATACTAGTATCTTCCCTTTTTTTCAGTGTGTGATTTTTGCATCACGTAATTTATAGATGGTATGTCAGCTTAAAAACATTATCATGTTAAATATTGCTACGAAGCTATAAAATCGCTTCCCTGAGATGCTAAACTTGGCGATAAATTTGGCGATCATTTTGACAACTTGGCTGCAAAGTTGGCGACTTTGGCGACAAAAGGCTCTAATAAATAAAATTAATTAACTAAATTTAATTGATGATTTAATATTTGAAAAAAACTGTATTAACATCAAGTGTCATCCACTACAAGTTTTAAAAAATGTATTTGAACTTGAGTGGATGAATAAAAAGTATTTTATTAACGATTGAAAATTTGAACAAGATATATATATATATTTAGGGAGAGTGTGAACTAATAGTAGGAATTGAAAAAGAAACGAAGTTGCTACGTTATATGGTTTTTTCCCATTAATTTTTGAAATAGGTCCAATAATTTATGACCATCCCACCTACCTACTTTTTTGACTTCGCGTCACCCCTAAGACATGCGCTCGGGGCAGTGACGTAGCTGCAACTTTTGCCGCCTGGGGCAAACTTAAACACGCTGCACTTCCATTAGAAATCACATAGGACCCATAAACCTCAACATAAAAATAATAAATTTCAGAAAAAAAAGCATCGTATCAGTAACGTAATTCACCTATCGACCCAATTTGACGCCCTCAATCTCTGCAGATAAGTTTCAACATCTTGCGTTCAACACCAATCTTTCTTTCTCATACCGGCAATTTACCGATAAAAGGCGAAAAATACGAATTAATTACATTTCTTATTTTTTTACGCGTTACTCTTCTTAGTTATGAAACTGTTTTCCTGCATGTTGTATTTTGCGGCTCTTTCCGCCCCCTCCCTTTAGCTACGCCATTGGTTCAGGGGATGCATTTGGTGGAATTTCGAAACCACAGCCCTCCAATCAGGCGACTGAAACTTCACGTGATTTTCAAACATCAAATTAAAAGTCTGAACCGTCCATCATGTTATGTGCCATTAAACTATTACTGATCAGATGATAATGTTTGTTGTATTAACATCCTGTTTTGAAGTTACACGAAGGTTATGAAAAAGCGCCGTTAGTAGCTAGGATGATAGCTGAACTCCCATTTCATTTTCCAAATTTCCACACCGTAGCAACTTAAAGCCATTTGGCACAGAACTAGATTGATGTAGACTCTTCTGCGCATTCCACACGTGATGGATCTTGGATGGAATCGCCAATCCGCAATCCTCCATTCAGGAAACTGAAACTTAATCGCGACATCTCCGAGTCCTATGTAGCGTCACCAAACCATACTTCTTTTTAGGCCACCCAATTATTTAAAAATATATTTCTAAATCAAATGAAATTATCTAAACAACCATTTCTTATTCATTGACCTGAATTCGAAAACGTATTCAAAAATACTTCCGGAAACTTATCAGAAAACGCGAAATTCTTTTGATCATCTGAATAGAATTCTAAAACGAATTTTTGCTTCGTGCATAACAAGCGTCCGCGCCTTCGTTTTTCGAAATGTTTTACATTTTCTTCTGTTTTAATCTTTGTTTTCAAATGCAGATCAAGATGATTCTTTTTCAGCCCTTTGAAATAAATTCAAAAAATGGCTGATTTTATTCATTCGAAACAGTACACAAGGCAAAATATATATATATACTTTGTACCAGGTTCGTTTCCTTACTCCTATGTAAAATAACATCTTACAACGCATTCACTAAAAAATGTGTCGCATAATTTTACGAATTTATTTTTGAGTCTGCATGTTGAAAGGTGAAAGGTTGAGCTTTGAACTGCTTTCTACGTGTTCTTTATTTGTAAATTCTTAACGAATTTATTCTACTGGATTTCTGTAAAAGCTTCCTGGAAGTCAGAATTATATATTGGCTTATTTTCATCCTAGTTTAGAAATATTGGTAAAAAATATTCGAATATTTAGTATTCGTATATATAGACAAAATTTCACTGAATGCAAATCTTATTATTAGATGAAATATGAGATGGCACTCGTATTCGGTTTAGAGTTCCGTAAATAGAACGTAGTGGGTTTTTGTAGTAGCGTTCATCAAAGCTGATTCTTGTATAAAAATGACTTTGGATTTTCTAATCCTGTTATTTGCAAAGAAGAAAAATTCTTCTTGGTATTCTGGTTTCTGATATTTACAAGAGAACAAAATACAAAAATTGGAAAGGATCCATCTATTTCTTGTTGGAACCGGAGTTAACTGGAATTTCATTCAAGACAACTTTTGTGCTGAGGAAATCAAATAAAATGAAACAACTATTAGGTTTAATCCATTTTAAATGGATTATGATTTTTGTCTCACTAATTATGAAGTTCAAAGCGTATGTGTCAAAATATGAAATACTGAAATTCGCGCATTTTATGGAGAGACGGTTACTACTCAGTCATCATTTCAAAAGTCCTACGGAATTAGTTTGAAACAACAATGAGCACTCAAAATGGAATGCATTCTCTAATGAAGTATTAGAGGATATTAATATATCTGAGGATTAAAATTTTGCTTTCTAACAAATGAGATAGTCATACTTTCCGTAGAAAGGAATTAATTATTAGTTGTATAAAATCAGTTTTCCTCAAAATTCAAAGCAATGCTATTTGAGCTAAACAAGAATCTTGTCGTTGTTTTTCAGATTCCATAACCAGATTAATTCGAACAGGAATTGGAAAATGATGCAAGGAGAAACGAAAAAAAATATGTTACTAAACGAAATAATTCGTATATTTTAATTAAATAACAGCATAGCACTAACTACGTCACTGATTATCTTCTTTTTCAAAATTAATCATTTTTTTTGGTATAATGCGGACTTGCTGGTAGACTTAATGGCGTATTCAGCATCTCATTAAAATCTCACCAGACGACTGAAGGATTATTTCCTTTGGGAGCTCTCTAAATTGACATTTTTCGAAAAAATGTGCATTCATCTCTGTCCTTGTGAAATATGTCAATGGAATTTCTTATTTACATTGGGGCTTACAATGGAGTCTTGAAACGTAAAATAAATTACACACAGTCAAATATGTTACATAAAGTTGGCCTTCCTTGAATAATCGAAAGAAATCTCCTTCAATTTCGAAGTCTAGTCCCAAACATCGTAGCATGATAATGTTTTAGGATTGCTTCGTCTGGCTTGATTGCAACAACTGTTGCATTTTGTGCACAGCGATTTTTACATCACGTATTTTACAGAAAGAATGCCGGCCTAAAAACATTCAGATGTTAATAAAAACTAGAGTGAAAATTCTTTTGGAATTAGTGCCCAAAGAAAGCAATTTTTTAAAATCATAACTTTAACATTCTCACAAGCAC
This sequence comes from Araneus ventricosus, assembly GCA_013235015.1. NCBI lineage: Eukaryota > Metazoa > Arthropoda > Arachnida > Araneae > Araneidae > Araneus > Araneus ventricosus. Next base: position 7,685 of record BGPR01054155.1, read on the forward strand.
GCGAATGAAAGTTTTGTTGAAACAATAAAAAAGGAAAGAATTAAAATTAAATGAAAAATTACACGGAAATAAAAATGGCATCACCGAGAAGCTAATTTTAAAAATTTTATAGTGGTGTAAAAATGGCAGCGAATTTCCGTACAAGTACAAAATGTGCAAACAGCACATGCTAGTTGATGTCCTGCTCTACTGAAAATGGCTCTACGGTCATATTCTCTAGGGATGCATAATCCACGATATTTTTAATAACAAATATTTTTGCTATTGTTATTTTTAAATCTCTGTTCTAAATAAGTGTGATTTCAATCACAACTTTTAATTTTCAAATTCTTATTAAATGTATGTAAAGTGTTTTGCAAAAGAATTAATAAAATTGCCATTTGTTTTTATTACACTTTCTGCAAAATTTTGTTTTTTAGTTCTGTGTACTGCCCATAGATGGCGCCCGTAGTGAAAACTACTTAAAAAAATTTTCGATCAATTAAGTTAACCACAAATATTCCCAACAAGCGCGGAAGCCAACATTAACACAGTTCACTATTCAGAATCCCCTTTGCAGTGAATTACAAATCCGATCATTTTCCGTTCCGATCACAGTTAACTAAGCTTCCCTGTGAATATTTGTTTCAGACGATTATTGCTACTTTCTATCGTTATACAAGAGCTGCAATCATTCGAAAATGCATATCACAACAAGATTGGTGACTCACAGCTTCACAGGAAATGAAACTGCGATAAGGGGAAACCGTAACGTCCGTGACCGCAAAGAACGATCTTCTTTCTAAGCACCAAAATGGGCTTCCATGGCGCCATCTGTTGACAGAAGATAGAACTAAAACTTAGGAAAAGTATAAGCAATGACTTTTTTTTTAAATTTGAAATACTTACGCACATTTATTTATCAATGATTGAATCGCACCTTTTGACAGGTAAGATTCAATACTGGTATTTTGATTTTTTTGATATTGCGTAGTAAATAACAGTTCATCAAAAATTCGTCATTCCTAATATTCTCGAGCTGAAGAGATATGACTTGACACCTGAGTATAGTTACAGTAACTCCGTTACGAACTATTAATATCATGTATCCAATTTATGTATGTAATTCTGAAATGTTTTAAGTGTAATGAATTAGTTCAAAACTCTTGTTGGCTACACTTATGTTCTATATCAAAGTTAACCCTCTGTCGGGGAGCAATAATCGCACTGGCGAGTTTGGGCGCAATGTTCCAATAGGTATAAGTAAACAACTCGTAATTAATATTATTAATGGAATTCATTATTAATATAATTTTAGCGTTATAAAATTAATTTCGAAGTTCTTGGGAAGGCTTAAAAGAAAAAAAAATCGGGGATATCGTTGCAAAAAAAAAGTCTCGCCTTCGCTATTATTTCCGTGCAGTACAGTACGCGTTTTCTGGATTTGCGATTTCCGAAGGATTTCAGATAACCCTGGTTTCAGTTAACCCGAGTTCGGTTCACTGAGGTTTTACTGGTTTGCCATTTCACCAAATGATATTTCCGCTATTTAAAAAAAGCTTTACTGCTATATAAACTATAAATAAAAGAATTGTTATTAACTTAAAGGATGTAGTTGAAAATCGAAAAATTTGAGTATTTGGCAGGAAAAATTAAGGCTTTTTATATAAATTCCGGGAGACCTAAATTTTACATGACAGATATAATATTTTTTTACTGTTAATTAACAATGATATATATATATATATATATATATATATATAAAGTATTCGGTTGTAGTCAGTAAAAAGCCGAGTCATATTCTAATTTTCCTTTATTATGGGAGAGTGACGGAATGTATGTACATCTTGGCTTGTTTGAAGTAAAACAGAAAATCCCTGCATTTCAGGTAGGGATTTAACATACCAACACGTGATCAAAAGTGAAGGAATAATAGATACTTTAGTAAATTAAGTAAACGTTTTAGGAAAGCATGGCGGCAATAAGTCGCCGATTCATGACGGTGTAGGCGTGGAAGTAATTAGAACATTCTTTTAGTAATAAATATAGGCCGCAAGGACATGGGCAGCTACTTGCCAGAAAAATGCAAAATTATTATTAAATAGCGGGGAAACTTGAAATATTAATATGAAGACAGAAAACATGAAATATTTATTAAAAATGCAATGTTCTACAACGAACAGATGCAATTTAAATTATGAACATCAAAAATATATTTCAACTGCAGCCAAATTGTGCGGTTCTCATGACCAATCGGAAAGCGGCCAACTAATTGCAGAATATGCTTTGTTTACGTTTGAGTTTGCTGCTACTTGTTGGATTTGTATCTAACAGAAACTCTAATTTTTTATAATTTAAATGAAAGAAATGCCCATAAACTGTCGACAATAAAAATTAAACTTTACTCAAATTCAAATGTATGTCACTTTTAAACTATTTCCTATCACCTTTTATACAAAGTAAGCTTTACTGAAAGTTGTTCAATTATGATGAATAAGAACATGCTTTATTTTATCTACTTAAATGGTATCTACTAAAATTTTGTTCTTAACCTTTAGTACAACAACAGCAATACGTAACTGAAACGAAGCAATTTG
>BGPR01054157.1:0-10260 GCA_013235015.1 Araneus ventricosus
AGATACAGCCAACTAGGGGACAACATGGGACATGGTGGATTGGAGATGTGTTTTGATAAGTTTCAGTTTAGAAAAACTTCCCTCGCCCAGCAGCTACAGTTACTAGGAAAGTCAGAAAAATACTCAAAGCAATGAAAGATTTGCATTCAAACTCTGTTCATATTGAAGTAATTTAGTAAGTTTTTCCTTGGTTATAAATACGTGATTCATTAGACGTTGCTCTTCTCAAATGGTCAGCACTAAAGACGCAAAATTTCTCGATGAATGCAAGTAGCTTTAAAAAATTTCCGCTGTTTTTGCCACATAGACTTTTTTCCTCTTTTTATCTTTTGGAAATACAACCACGTATACTAAACGTTTAAACACTTCTCTCCAATGTCCAACCTTCATTTGTATTTTTTCTGATTTTCAGAATTTACAGTCCTTCTTAATCTTTTTTCATTTACTGAACTCCACGCAAAGCTGGGAAGCTTTCATATGATTTGAAGATTTCTCATATGCTGATAACTGTTCGTACATGTGTTTCCAATCATAAAATCCCGATGGTAGTGCTAAGAACATTTGTACAAAATCTGAAAGGCGGCAGCAGAACCAAAATTTGCATTCACAGAACTTCTCGATTCGAACAGTAACTTACTATGTTGCCATTCCAAAAATTTTCTAAAGTTGAGAATCTGCCTTCAAGTTATGTTGACAGACCTTTTCTAGGTTTAGTATTTTCTATTTTGATGAATTTTTCCATCCTTTTTTTCTGCTTTCCGTGCCTTTCTCTTCCTATAAAACGAACCAAATGTTCCTTTTTCTCAGTTATTTTAGCGAAATAACACAATATTTATTCTTTTATAGGTTATAACGTTATCACAATTTAAATTTGATGTTTATAACACAAGTAACTATGAAAAAGTGTAGAGTAATCTAAATTGGATTTGCGATTATGGGTGTAAACGATTCTCTAGAAGGCCCAAAAGAACAAGATACTAGTTCTATTTTGGAGGTTGAAAGTTTTCGAACGATTTTCAGAGCTATCAATCATGGTCAGTCTTAGCGCAACAGTTGTCCACAAGGCGCCAAGAAGCTTCAGGAAATGTAATTAACATCCCGATAAAATGCTCTAGAATAATGCTACCAGTGCCGGCTCCAGGAATGTACAGCCTGTATCGTGATACAGGGCGTCGTGCGTGTAGGGGCTCCAATTCCTATTCATAAATTTAAAAATTTGCGCGCGTAATATGGATGCCGACTGGAACATAGTAGAAAAGAAAGCGAATGGAATAATAATCTAATAAGCCAATGGGTAATAATTATAGTTAAATCTTTTAGCATATGTACCAATCTATGAAGGGGGGCGCCACAATAATTTCGCACAGGGCGCTGAATATTCTGGAGCTGGCCCTGACTGCAACTATATTTTTACGATATTGCGCGGAATTTAAAACATCAAACAACATCGTGGAGATACTGTACAATATTGTTAAAAAGTCTGTCTGTGGGTGTATGGTGTTGTGACGTAGTGAGTATAGCTTAGTATAGTGTTTTCTGGTGGGCTAATCCCAGTCAAAGAAGACCAATGGGGTTATGTACAATTAATTTATTTACATAGTCTTGGCTAATATAACTATATACATATTACTAATTTTACACAGGGATTCTTCGAACTTCATGTCCTTCTCTTTTGGCAAAATTCACGCACGTTCACTCCCAGCGTCCACCTCCCTCGGTCTCATCCGGCGACTGCCCTCGTCATTGAACTCCTTCCCTCTCTTCTCCACCCCTTTTCTTCTGTTCCCCGTCTTAGGATGGATGGGAGAAATTTCGTCTCTGGCTGAGTGACGATGTCACAGTGTAAACAGTTCAACACGCAGGATAATGGAAAATGAAGCATTAATTTTATTCACAAATGTGCAGGAAAACACGTAGCACGGGTAACAGGAAACAATAGATATTGCACAGATTAGCAACGCAAACAGACAACAATTCACAGGTAATAACAGTTCAGCGCTTTGAGATTTAGCAACACAAACAGTCAGCAAATCACTAATAACGACAATGACAGCACTTTCAATAGCGATCAGCTCACCGACTTCTAGCTCGCACTGCAGACGAAACTCCAAAGTCCTTCTCGTGGATCAACACACACTCTCTTATCCAAACGCGGTCCTCATATACTCTCTCCGACAGGCCATGACGTCAAATGGAGTTTTCTCGTATATTCAAGCGTATTTCCTTTCCTAATAGAGATATCGAGAAAAGGGTTGCATTTTCTAGAATCATCGATTTGCCGCCAAGGTCGCCAAGTCGCCAAAATGGTCGCCAAGGTCAGGAGTCCCGGAACGGCCGCTGCCCGTCACTCCATGCTTACCCCTGTAAAACTCCCTCCTCAACTATAAGACTAGCGAGGCAGGAAAGTGACATTACAACTTTGCAACAATATCTTGCGCTAATAAGATATAAATACAAATTAAGTGAAGTTTTAATTGTGATGGAGGTAAAAATACATTAATAATAACAAAAAGTGGCTGAAAAGGAACGAGGAGGAAGAAGAATCTGGTGGATGATGTCATCAGAGGCTTCATCCATTCATGTATTGCCGTAACTATAAGTTGACAGGACCAGCAAAATGTCAGGGACGCATGATTTTAGGGTGCCCCGATCTGTTATAATTACATAGGTATACAGACGTTTCTTCTGTCTTACCATCCGGGACTGAAAAAGATACCTCCTCCTAAACATTTGCCGGTGTTTAGTTTAGTTATATTAACGTCCCGTTTTGAAGTAACACGAGGGCTTTTTCTGGACGGACCTTGTAATTTTGAACCAAGGTCAGATGACGAGGACGACATCTGCGCTGGCACCCACTCTCCAAACTTCCGCCCCACACTAGCGAGAGGACAACATTTGCCAGGGTTCTATACTGTCTATTTACACCATTGTCCGAAACGTCGAAATTCATTAAAATCTTGCTGTCGAATTTCTTGACGACTACAATACTTTTTCTCTCTTTCTTCGTATGTGAGATCATAAAAAAGCCGAAGAAAGTTCCTCGTGTTTCGATTCCAGCATGGTTTATGATGCAAACACACAAGACAACAAACGAGCAATTTCTCTTTTCAAAGTTGATTTTGATAGAAGAGGTTAATGGATGCTGCTGGCATGCATTGTTCGGCTTTCACTAGTTTATATATATGAAAATATTGAATAAAAGATTATAACAAGGGCCGAAGCATCGCAAATCCCATCCCCATTAGCCTCCTCTGCTTCCACCAATTAGAGAAGCTTGCAACTTAAACTCAATATGAGAAGAATCTAAGGGGTCTATTCTGGTACGAATCCAACCCAACTTTCAACCCAACCGGGGGTACCAGAATAGACCCCTAATTCAAAAGGGCGTGAAATCAGAAGCGTAACTTTAAGGTGGATGGACCCACAAAATGCAAGGGACCCGCTGTCTGAGGTAGCCTCGATTCGGAGAACCTAACCAGAAGGGTAGGAAATCAGTGGCGTAGCTTTAAGGTGAATGGGACCACAAAATGCAAGGGACCCACTGTCTGAGGGAATCTCGATCCGAGGAGTTAAAATTACATACGCATATAGACATTTCCGCTGTCTAACCATCCAGAACTGAAAAATGTGCATCCTCCTAAACATTTGAAGAGGCTCTATATTGTCTATTTATGCCACTGTCCGAAACGTCGAAATTCATCAATATCTCGCGGTCGAATTTCTTGACGATTACACTATTTTCTCTCTCTTTCGTATATATGAAGATAAAAAAAAAACGAAGAAAGTTCCTCTTCTAGAATGGTTTATGACGCAAACACATAAGACTGCTCAAAGCGCGATAACGGTTACTTCACAACAAACGAGCAATTTCTCTTTTCAAAGTTGATTTTGATAGAAGCGGTTAATGGATGATGCTGCCGTGCATTGTTCGGCTTTCTCAAGTTTATATATATGAAAAAAAAAAGTATAAAAGATTATAACAAGGGCCGAAGCATCGCAAATCCCATCCCCATTAGCCTCCTCTGCTTCCACCAATTAGCGAAGCTCTATTTTGTATCATCCCTCCAAGCGAGAATTCATCATAACCTATTTGCGTAAATGGCCTTATCATCCCTCTGGTGCAGAAAGGAAACTTTTTCGCGTGGATGTAAAGAGCACTTGTTGGGTTTCCAGCTCTTTTTTTGTTTCACTTCTGCCAGGATGAATGGTTGGCGCCGGAAGGCAGCTGAAATATTGGCAGCTTTACCGATTTTTCTTGCTTCGCGCTTTAATTATTGGGAAGGGCTTTTAAAGAAGCAGCCAACTTTTCCCTCTTGGCGAAAAAATGAAATGAAAAGAATTAGGGAATAATTAACGGCGCTGTGTTCGTTTTGCAAGGAAAAATGGCGTCTTCATTAATGTTTACCGATTGCAGACAGAAAAAAAATCCCATTAAAAGCAAGAAACTTGATTTCGTAGCATCTTTATTCGTTTATTTATTGAATTCGAATTATTTCATTTAGTTAAATGCGTTTAGAAATAAGCATTGGTGCATTTTTTTAAAAGTTGGTTATAGTTTTGTCTCAGCGCTCGTCATTAGAATGATTTTTGTTTTCGTTTTCAATTATTTTATTAATATTTGGCTCCAGTGATTTTTTTTTCTTGCGTTAATATTTAATGTAATTAAATGAAAGGAAGTTACGTTCTTTCTTTTACTTTGGAAAAAGATTTTGACTTTAAAATATGACTCATTATTTGAACATTTTTGTCTCATCTTTTTTAGTTCCAACAACTTGCTTTTGCAAAGTTTCTTAAAGAATAGTTTGAAAGTTGAAATATGATTAATTTTGGTTATAATATAGATTTTTATTTATCGTTGTCACAAATAAAAAAAAGCATTCAACACTTTGAAAAGTATTTAAAAGATAGCAAATTTTGTAACTGACAAATAAGTATTCATAAAAATCATTTGACATCTTACTTAGAGTTGTTCTTTTTAAATTGTATATCACAGACTTTCTTTTATAAGCACCATGCCAGGAAGTATGATAAGTTTAATACTTTTTTATTTATTATTCCAAATTGTTGCGTTTTCACAATGACCATAGCCATCGCAATGAGAAATGTTTGATAAAATGCAGGCAATTGAATTGAACTTTACCTCTATAAATTTTCCATGAACCAAGGCCGAAACATAAACATGTATCCTACTTTTATCCAATTAGTCAATTCACATAACGTCATATCCAAATGACAAATTAATGTTCATCAAATGTATTAACAGTATGCTCTGAAATCTCAAGTTTAGTTATATTAACTTCCCGTTTTGAAGCAACATTAGGACTATTTTGAGACGGACCTCGTAATTTTGAACAACAGTCGGATGAAAAGGATGACACCTGAGCTGGCACCCCCCTTTCCAAACTTCTGCACTACACTAACTTTCCCCGTTCATCCCTAGAGACACTAAACACTATGAGTGAGTCGGTGGACGTGGATGGTGAGCACCACACTAACGGAGAACGTTTGGCCCCCTACGTGTGAATTAACGTGTAACAGCCCAACACGCGACGGATCTTCAGTGGAATCGGGGTTCGAACCTGGAACCCTCCAGCTCTGAGGTTACCACCATTAGGCCACCGCGATCCTCTCTCAAATCTCAAATGAAGTTGATTTGATACGTAAATGATAAAAACAAGCATAGAAGATCTTGTCAGAGCTCCTCCGCATTAACCCCGCCTTGGTCGGGGTATCATGTCATATGTTCGGCTCTTTTGTGCCCGTACGCTATTTAAATCCGTAATTAAGTCAACGTAAAAATAAATTTTAAATACAAAAATCACCTGATCACGCTTAAATGTCTCAAGTATCCTCTACCATCTTAAATAGATTGAAATAATAAAAAAATATATATCATATGGGTAGTGGCATGTAATTAGGAGGTTAAATAAAAACGTAAGGCAAGGGGTTAACGAACTTAAAGCCATTGACTATTTAATTATGAAAACAATTTTAATCTGGTTCAATTTCATGCTTTAAATATTTTATAAACGTGAATTAAAATATCAAGATAAATAAAGCAGATTTCCGAATTAAAAACCTTAATCATGTGTTGAGAGATACGACGAGTTTCTTTTGCCTACGCCAGGGGTTCCCAACCTTTATTCCCTCGCGTACCCTTGATTAATCTTTATATTTTCGCGTACCCCTTGATTAATCTTTATTTTCGCGTACCCCTTGATTAATCTTTATTCCCTCGCGTACCCCTTGATTAATATTTATATTTTCGCGTACACCTTCTGTCATATCCTCCTCACCATCCATCTATGCTAAGAAGATTTATCAATAATGTTCAGGGCTTAGGTTAACTTAGCAGTAAAATGGCTCGAATTAATAATATTTGCCGGACTTATTTTATATTTTTCATTTTACTGCATTATTACAGTAGTATTAGTTAGACGCCAGAACAAATGAAATCAGTATTGTAATAATTTTGCATTAACTTATAAAGATAGCTAAAAATTACAATCTGTAATAGTCAACTATTCAAGCGGTATAGTTATTAAAAAGCAAGTATCAACTTGGTGAAAGAAAATTCTGTAGCTTTCTTTAAAAAATTATGTTTTCTTGTTTCCGCCATTATCAACTTCGATTTAGCGTACCCCAACTAGTCCTTCGCGTACCCCCAGGGGTATGCGTACCACAGGTTGGGAACCTCTGTTCTAAGCATTACATACTTATGTACTAAAAAATTTATATTTAATTACATGCAATAGCAGAAATAAAATTTCTATGAGCCAGGTTACCAGAACGAAAGAGATGATCTAATAGTCTAGTTATGCCATTAACTTAGGAGGATGGCCATATAATAAACAACTTTTCAAATAGTATAGTTATTAAATAGTAAGCATTAAATTGGGGAACAAAACTCTGTAACTTTTTACTTTCTCGAAAACGAAGTATGCAAGAGAAAGTATTGTAATCGTCAAAAAATTCGAACTCGAGATTTTGACGAATCTCCACGTTTTAGACCTCCCCGGGTCCGAAAAACACAATTTTGGAATTATGTGTGTCTGTCTGTGAACACGATAACTCGAAAACTATTAGAGCTACGGGGATGAAATTTGGTATGTGATCTTGACACATAATTTGTAGGTTTCTGTCAAATTTTGCACAAAATTCGTCTACGGGAAGTCTGCCTATCTGTCTGTCCGTGGTCATGCGAACACTATAACAGAAAAACTGGAATGGCTAGATGGATAAAATTTGTTAAACAGTTTTATCGTCATGAATGTAGGTCCGTATAAAATTGGGCCAAATCTTACAAAGGGTTGACTGCCTGTAGGTCTGTATAATCGCATACTTGTTTTACTCAAGTTAGTATGGTTGGCGTTTGACCTTGGCGGTCTACGAAGGAAATTGTAGCGAGCCGCAAACACGCGCTTCGGAAATTATGGCAATCCTCTGAATCGAAACTTCGTTCTGACATTCTCCAGATGGAAGGTATGGTGAAATATTGCGTGATATCTGCAGTAAGATTTCGTTCTCAAAAACGGTAAATAAAGTTGTGGTACCTCAGCGCGCGTATAAATTGAGAACATACGCATTTTTTTTGCAAAATATTAAGTTTTTGGGAATTCATGAATTTGATATGTTTCATTGTAAATCACCATTCTTAATATTTTTTTCCTCAAAATATGCAGGCCTTGGGTAAATACCCGAAGAATATTAACCTACCCACTGGGTGTTTACCCACCCCACATTACTGGTCATATGCGAGAAAGTTTCGGGGAGGCCACTCCTGCTGGTTCATTTCCTTATGTTTTCTTGTTTCTGCCATTACCAATTGTGAGTTCGCGTGCCCCCAGGGGTACACGTACAACAGGTTGGGAACTTCTAGCCTACATGAATAGCATTAATCGCATCAACCACGAAGCTCAGTTTCTATTTCTAAAAGGAAATGATAACTTTTGATATTTTCTTTACATTAAGGGGGACATACGATTCTTAAACCTCGAAAAAATGGAGGTGGGGACTGTCAAATTCGATAGATTACATCTCTGAAACAATGCAATTCACAAACTCACTTTTTTTCTAGAAAAATATATGTTCTTTCTCTTAGATTACACACATTTTCAAACCTTTATATTGGTATGTATTTATTTGAGAGTACCTAATAAATATGGGTATAATTTTTGGAGAAAAAAATGAAATAGTCTCCTTGAGCGCATGATTACCGATAAAATATTAGTCTAAACACAATATTTTGGGTATCTTAGTAATCCAAACATTCTGCTTAAGAAACTGAACCACAATTTATTAACATTTAAAGTCAATTTCTGTTTTATATACCAATTTAAAATAAAATATAAAAAATAATTAAAATTTCAACTTTTCTAACCCCTTCAAAAACTTGTATGGTGAAAATATGTACAAAAATTGTGCTTCAATTTGTAGAACATAGCACAATACATAATCAGTAAAAATCTTATGAAAAAATATTCAATAATTCTTGAGATATTGTGCGCGCAATATCAAAATAATGCATTTTGAGATATAGCTCTCTAAAGATATGGCCATATTGTGTTTACGCAGAACAGCTGATACATTTTTATTCATAACTTTCATAATTATGGGAATTTTTTTAACGCGGATTGTTTTAAACCGCTTAGAAAAAACTGGGGAATAATATATTTTCTTTTCATAAAATCGAAAATTTTCGAGGTTTAACAAACCCTCTGAGAGGTTTGCTATTTTGATGTACTAGCTTTAAAGTCATCAATATTTAGTTTTAAAGTGAATAATAGGATCTTTTATGCATTTAATCAATTCTCTGAAATTTTAAGAATATTTTATCCATAGTAGTTTAATAAATTACACATATAAACATGAATTATGTGTTTTTGAACTCAGTATGAGAAACGGAAAAATACGTGCAAAACGCTTCGAGGGATAAAGTCGAACACTGGGATACGTTTAGATCGAATTCATACTACTAACATTAACAGTATTAGTCCTCTGCCCATAAGCAAAACATCCACTGCCCATAAGCAAAGCATCCACTGCTCATAAGCAAAGCATCCACTGCCCATAAGCAAAGCATCCACTGCTCATAAGCAAAGCATCCACTGCTTAGCAAATTCTGTTATTAAGGTATCCAACTGTGTTCGGAGACATTTTTTTGAAAAATAACTTACATATACATATATTAATGTTATTTTTCAACTACATACGTTTTAAAACTATGAAAATATTGTAAAATTAGGCTTTGAAAATAATATTTTTTTTAAAAAAACTGAGAAATTTGAAGAAAAAATGACTAAAATATTTGCATTACGCTGACAGCCATAGACAAAATGATATTCTAAATATATATAACTCCTTGTAGGAGTACATTTTTATGACAGTTATCTGTGTTATGCTCTAAAATATTTCTTGTACTTCAAAATAGTTTTGAGATATAGATGATCATAGTTACTAAACTGGTAATTTTTCATAAAAAATGATTTTCGTTTATATTTAAGCACTTACAAATATTACTTGATTTTAAAATTGACCTTATTTTTTAGAGGAAAACATCAAGCATATCACAGAAAAACAATCTCAGAAAATTTCATATCAATACTTGAATAACGTTTTGAGAAATCATTGTTACGGTCGACAGTTTTCCTCAAAAATATCATTTCTCAGAAAACACATTTAAAGTTTTCATGCAACATAAAATAATGCTTACAGTTCGGTAATAAAACAGCTTAACTCCATTTCTAATTCACGTAGAGTAAAAAGTGAGACAGTTTTAGAAAGCTGATTAAACAGGCTACAAAATTAAGTCATAAAAATATTTTTGATAATTTCATCAAAAACGACGATTTTAAACCAGTGGGATATCTTAAGATCAAATTTCAAATGAAGCGGAAATTCCGAAAACACCATTTTTCTCGCGATTTAACTGCATAATAGCATCATCAAAATCGCAGTTATTAGTATCATAAAGTTAAAACGGTTTGATAGTGAAAAGTAGCAGATCACGGATTAAAATTTCTCCATTTTGGCTGCCGTTGTCTCTGGAGGTCTCCCAAACATTAATTATGACGCGAACGAAACATTCCTTGATCCGGTACAGTTTTAATTATCAAATCTCCCGGAACAGCAGTTGAAATGTGCCTCCCCATTGGTGGACTCTTTGGAGAAAAAGCGGCATCGATTGGAGGCTGCTGGGAACCTGGACAGATGCGGGACATCCCACAAAGGATGGAGGAACACAACAAATATTCAATCAAC
>BGPR01054158.1:0-10259 GCA_013235015.1 Araneus ventricosus
CTTTATTCTTACTTTGTCTGTAATATTGTTATTTGGTCATTCTTATCGAATTTTTTATTACAAATTTCTAATTGAAAACACATTATACAAGAAATGAAACGTAAAAATTGAGATTCAGTGTGCTGGTATTAGATATTGTGATATTTTTAGGTAACAGTACTTTTTGCATTAATAGATAAAAGTTTGGACAACTTGGATATTTTTTAATACACAGTTACAGAGAAGTATTTTTAATGAAAGACAAGTAATTTAATTTTTTTATACTTTTTAGAATATTATAATTAACTTTTTTATGAAATGAAATTTATAATGGTACAAAGTACATGACTATGTTTCTTAATGAATTTTGATTAAAAATATTGTGGCTTTTTATTACACTGATAAATATTTTTATTTATTTTTTTATATTTCCTTTTTAGTATAACTTTTTTTTCCTACTTATCGCCTGGTAGATACAGTCATGGAAAAAATTATAAAGCCGGACGAAAAATCGCCATATTTCGAAAACTACTGTAATTTCAAACTATGCAATTTTTTTTCGACTTAACTTAATGCTACCGAATAATGTACTGAAATGTATTTGTTAAAAATCCTAATACTTTTTGGATGATGTAAAAATTTTTAAAATCAGCGGATGGCAGCTTGGAAAAAAGTATAAAGTCGTCTGCTGATTACGTCATCTGAAAGAATAAGTAAGATGATAAACAATTTCTCTCCAATTCTACAAACATAAACAAGTTTTGAGGATACAGAATTGTTTTATTCTTGCGTATTTTAATGCCTTTCCGAGAGGATGACACTTATCAGAAAATGAGCAAGGCAAAATTCTAGCTTTTAAAGATGCTGGTTACAGTGATGGTGAAATTGCACAAAAAATGGCAGATCGAAGGCCGTAGTTAACAGCTTTCTCTTTAATCCTGGTAGTTATGACACGAAAGAGCGAACATTAAGACCAAAGATAATAACTGTAAGGCAAGAGAGGCCGATCCAGAGGCTCGCCTGAAAGAAAAAATGTCTTCTTTTCAAATTAAAGATGAGATGCAGTTGCACCGTATTTCAAGCTGAACTCACTGCACTTCACGAAGCAGTAATATACGCATCTCATCTGCCAAACCAGAATACCTCTAAAATACACGTAGACAATAGAGCAAGTATCATGGCATCCTCCAATTCAAAGAGCACAAACGAAACAGCAAGAAAAATTTTCAAAATCCTCCTTTCAAATCCAAGAATCAAAGTCTCTTGGGTTAAAGCGCATGCAGGCAATGAGAGAGCAGACCAACTGGCAAAAGACGCAACACTACATGGGCAACCCTATTCACATACTAAGCTTCCTAAACCGCACATAAAAGGCCTCCTCCGGAAGAGGATGCTTGAAGAGTGGCAAACCTCATGGAAGAATGGCGATACAGGCAGGAAAATCTATAACATCACGCCCTCAGTTAGTCTCCGTCCCACTAACTGGATTAGAGAGGATATTATCTTCTTCTCTCAACATGGACCTTTCCCTGCCTACCTCAAAAGGTTTCACCTGTCTGACAGCGATTATTGCAGTTGTGGTGGAATTGGCACGGCACTTCACTATGCCACGGAGTGTATTTATACAGTGTCTTGGCATACGAGGAAGCCAGCGCCAAACTTCGAACAAGAATGGCTGAAAAGTGTCGCCAATAACCTCGTCTCCAGGCATAAAATTCGTGGGATTATCAAATTCATGAGCGAAAACAGAGATCTTTTCCGGCCTCCCTAGCCTTCAGCTTCCCAGCGAGGTGAACTAAGTAGCTCAATTACCGGACATTCCTCCCTTCAAATAAAAGAAAGGTATAACAACATCTAAAGAAAAGAAGACTTTACGAACTAATAGTGTAAAAGTGAAAATGCCTGTGCTGCAACATAGTGTATATATTTCCTTCTTTTTGTTTATTTTGTTTCACTTTTTTATTAAATAAAATTCCTTGTCTTGCCCATCAAACCGTTCAGTGACCGGTCTGGTCACGGGTACGGGGGTAAGAGACGGCGTTCTTATTCAAATCTTAAGCGGCGTATTGATTTGTTTAAATTTTCGACGGAAACATCTAACGGCTGTGTTGTTTCCGGAGGAAAAAAGTTTCATTTAGATGGACTGAACAGATTTAAGGTTTACTGGTGCTGTATGCATAAAGAAAAACTTCTTTTCTTTAAACCTCCAATTCGGAGGTGTGTGTGTCATGGTTTGGGCCGCATTTGCTGCCGGTGGTCGAACTAAAATTATTTCTGTCGAAAATAAAATTAATTCAGTGTTATAACATGACATATAACACTGAAAACTGCCAGATATAACAAATTGGAGCCTATTACTCTTATACCTCCTAGAAATTGTCGGGTTACAATTTCTAGTTTTATGTCATCTAATTGTTCGGCTTTATACTTTTGTAACTGCTGCTGCAACAACTGTTAATGAAAGAACAGTCGATGCTCGTTATAACGACCGCGCATTATAAAGACCATTCCATTATAACGACCAGTGCTAAAATCCCGAACTGCGTTTCCCTATGCACTATGTTATTTTACTTACGGTGTAACGACCGTACAGTGTCGTCTAATCCCAATACAACGTCCGAATTCAGCGAACACTCTTCCCGGTATTTTTCCAAAAAGAATGTCTGTAAGAATTGATTATATTGCTTGTAGATTTAGAGGCTTCAGTACACCAACTTTGATGGGAATACCACAGAAGAAGGTCTAGAATAAAAAATGTTTCAAGTGCTATTGAGACTTTAAAATGTCTTTTGAAAGGCAGAACATTATTTATCATCTTTAACTGAAATGGAAAATTATGTTTGGCAAAAAGCACATATGCAGAAAAGACAAACAACCATTTCTGGTTTTTTCTTTAGAAAATAAATGTTTTGTAAGTATATTAACCCTTTATTTTCAACTTTAAAATCTCTTTTAGAAATATATTTTTAATTGATAAAATTTTATTTTTAATACCAATGATAAAAAATAAGTTGATTATTTAGTTGGAATCTCTTTAAAAATCACCTATTTATATGGAACTGCTGAGCGTGCATGCGTACAGTTTTTAATTATATCCACTATAACGACCACTCGTTATAAAGAGCTTTTGCTATGGGACGCGGAGGGACGTTATAACGAGCGTCGACTGTACTAGAAATTTCAGTGCTTTTAAAATGTGGAGGTTTTATATTAGAATCATTCTTTAAAATCCTTAATGATACGAATGTCTGTGCTCTGTAGTTGCCAGCAAAAGAAAAACAATCGACACTTTTTAATGAAGAAGATGTTTATTTTCATATTGAAACAGATATGATACAGTAAAATGTGAAACGATCAACTTTGGCATACCATAGGAAGGATAATGATTATATAACAATTTTGTATACATTCCGCATTCAGTACACTGGAAAAGTGCTTTTGAACTTAAGAACAAAGCATTGTGTTTTTTTTCGATCGATAGGAAACTTAATAAACATAGCTGTTTTATTACTATAATTTTAAATATGAAACCAAAGCATTCCTTGAAGGCTTGCAAACTATCCGTCGATTTATAAAACGATTAGTCGCAATGAAATACACCGCATATAGCGTTTATAAATTCACAGATTCATTAGTTATGGTGAGTAGGTATGATTAGATGCATCAAGTAGCTGAAATAAAAAATTAATCTAATCACTGGAAATTAGCGTAGTTATGAAAACAACAAAAATAGTTATAAAATTAATTAGCTAAAAATGAGCAATTGAAAGGACATCAATATATGGATTGTTAATTAGTATCACAGAAATGAATGAACAGACAACAACAATGGGACAGATATTTCCATATTTAAAATTATCAGTGAAACACTTTGCGATCTTTGTAAAAGAACCACACAAAAATAATATTGTACTGCCGTAAACGAAAGAATGACTCGTTCTTCATAAATATTGTACAGCCGAGAACAAAAGAGTGGCTCATTCTTCATAAATATTGTACAGCCGAGAACAAAAGAGTGGCTCACTGGCAAATATTGTACTGAGAACAATGCGAGTGATCTGCCTTTTCAAATATTGTACAGCCGAGAACAAAAGAGTGATTCATTCTTCATAAATATTGTACAGCCGAGAACAAAAGAGTGACTCG
This sequence comes from Araneus ventricosus, assembly GCA_013235015.1. NCBI lineage: Eukaryota > Metazoa > Arthropoda > Arachnida > Araneae > Araneidae > Araneus > Araneus ventricosus. The sequence goes on from BGPR01054158.1 coordinate 4,126, forward strand.
TTCTTCATAAATATTGTATAGCCGAGAACAAAAGAGTGACTAATTCAAGGACTTTTCAATGACCTTTTTACGAAAATTCAAGGACCAAAAAAAATTTATATTTTAGGCATAAAAATACAAATGATTAATTTAAATCAAATTAATCATTTGCATTTTTATTTCTAAAATAAAACATTTGATATGGCTAAACAATTCTAATGATAAAACTGTGTACTAATTTTATCCATCTAGATATTAAGTTACATCCCTGGGTCTGTGAAATTAAATAACGTTTTGAAAACAGATTTCATTGCAGAGAAAATTGGTTATTGGTATTTAAAACAAAATTCTGTTCAAATATAGTTACTTTCAAAATACATTAGGATGCATGCAGGACTATTTTACTCGACGGATAAGTACACCATGTAGCTTTTACCATATTGTCATATTAAGCTGTCTTTGAATATACAGAGAAAGAAAAGTTGACAGCGTACCCAAACAATCACCTTTTTCCGGGTGGTGGAATTCTCAAGACAAAACCAAGTCACAAACTGGTTTTCTCTTCTGTCCCAAAAATATCGGATGAAATTTTTTCTTACTTTTCATGGACCCAACGAAAAATCAAGTACTTTTCCAAGGCCTTGAGTTAGGTAAATAAAATTCAGGGAGTCTTCAAGGACCGTGGGAACCCGGTACATCCCTAGACAGGGATGTCAGGTTTTGGGGGCAATAAGCATAAAATTTTGAAGCAGTATTTTTTAGCAATTAACCAGTCTATTTCATGACATGTAAGACTAGTATGGAAAAAATATTATTGAAAAAATCCCGACTTAAAGAGTTAAGTTTGGTGTAAAGAATGATTTTCCAATTAACATATTTATTTTTTTAATGTTTATTTATTTAAATTAGTACACAATTTCCTATGAAAGTTTTATGCATCTCAATTTTTAGAACATTTTGTTCTCTTTCCATGGAGTGTAAGCTGAAGAATGTCTGTGAAGTGAAAAATTGCACTCTTTTTTTCGGCTGTACATTACATACGTTTAATGCATGGAAACATTAGTTTGGAAATAATAATCAAACTAAAATAAGTCAGTACATTGCATTTAATGAATAATATAGAAATCAATAATTTCATACACATCTATCTCAATAATCGTTGCGAAATTTTTGATATTTAATTTGAGTTTTAACCAAAGCATGGAGTGTCTGATTGAAATGGAAGTCGTAATAATAATTATCATATCAATATGAGTATTGCATTAAAAGTGAACATAATTAGTTATATCAGGATTTTCTGATTTAATATATGATAGATATAAAACTGCTTATTTTTATTTTTCTGCTTAATGCTTTGTTTAATAGTTGGTTTTCCACAGTACTGAACGTTGCATTTTCAGTTAAGCTCCAAGAATTTAAGAGAAGCTCTTGAAAGTAAAACAAGACTAATGAATACAATTAATAAATCAACTAATGAAATATTTACAAACTGTGTAAAATACGGTCTTTAATTACTTCTTAATATGATATAAGAAGAATCTTTCTGAGAGGGAAAAGTATCGAAATCTTTCCCAGTCTCTTATCTGATTACGCTGCTTAATGATTCTATTTTAGAAAGATTTTGTTATTATAATTTATATCAAAAGGAAATGGACTACTATACAAAGTTTTAGAAAATATATACATTAGTTTTTATTTAGTTTCAGGGAGCTATTCTGGGGTGAAACTTCGATTTTAGGCAATACAGTAAGTTCAGTACGTTCTTTAATATTAATGCACAATTCTATTTTATTTATCACATTGTACTCATAAATTTGATTTTTGTAAGTAGTATAGAATTAACCATTTCTAACTGCGGTAAGGAGTACTAGACAAAATGATCTAATAAGCAGTTATTTTTATAGAGCTGGAAAAGATTAAAATATTTTAAAGTAAGTATTTATTAAAACTGAAACCAGCACAAATGATAAAGGAACTGACAGATTAATAACAATCGGAGTTATACATCTGATTATTAGAATTAGCTGTGAGGTTATAGTAACAGAATTGATGCGAAAGTCATTGAAAATGAAATCATCACAAATGATAAATGGAACTGGTAATAACAACCACATTAACTGAGTTATGGATCAGTTATAAAGATTATATTTGTAATTAGCTGTGGACTATGGCAACAGAATTGATGTCAAAATTATTGAAAACGAAATCAGCACAAATAATAAATGAAACAGGCAATGACTACCACATCAAATGAATTATACTTTTGGTTAGGGATCAGTTAAAAGGAATTCGCTGGGATTATGGCAACAGGATTAATACCATGATTTATGTTGCCAATTTATCAATCTTTTTTGAATTATTCGATTTTTGCATTTTAATATTCATGCACGAAAATCAGTTCAAATTCTAAAATATATTTGTTCTGTTTCACATACAATTTCATTCAGCCATTGATATTGAGTAAAAATTTTACATACAATAAAAGTTACATTAAAATTATATACTATTGGCACTTGAACGACCTCTTGTAATAATATAATTTCAACTCGAATGAACCAAAAGATGATTTCTTTTTCGTAAAATCAATGGAATGCTCGTTAACAAATATGAAGTGAAAAATCCATTTGAAAACATGGATGAAAACCTTAATCTAATTGGAATAAATGAACAGGAAGACGGGTGTACCTCCCTCATCTGTGTGAAACTTGCTTCACTACGATTCTCATCTGAGTGAAACTTGCTTCACTACGATTCTCATCTGAGTGAAACTTGCTTCACTACGATTCTCATCTGAGTGAAACTTGCTTCACTGCGATTCTCATCTGAGTGAAACTTGCTTCACTACGATCCTTCAGTTCTTTCATACGAATGAATAATGGAACAAGTAGAAGAAAAAATATACAGATCACACTGTTTTGTCCACGAAATATGGAACAGTTTGCGGTTTTCTATTGAAGTTTCCACATCGTCGCTGGACGTCGCTGACACCATGGCCTGAATGGCGAGAAGTGTTCTTTTCTTTCGCGCGAAGTTTGCTGTCTTTTTTTTGACTAGATAAATTTCACGTCGCTTCACATCACTTTCTTTTATGACTTCCTTAGGTGCTTGGAATCCCTGCCTTTTCTGCCGCATCCTGCAAGAAACGCAAGTCATCATTTGAGATTTAATAACACATGGAAGATGAAGAAAAGAGAGTTATTTCAAAATAATGAATTATTTCCGAAAAAGAATTCGTATTTTTAAGGACATGATGTAGCCACAAATTAATCTTGCTCTAAAATAATCATATTTAGTCCCTCAGTGCCCAATAAGGTTGAACGAAAAAACCTCCTTTCTTTTTTAAACTTGTAATAATGCCGAAAGATTGTCTTTTGATGCAAAAAAGACAAAAACAAAATTTGATGACAATCGGAACATGTCTTGAGGTGCCACAAGTATGACAAAGTTCATAAATTTAAAAAAATTTGCTCTATCTTAACTTTTTCCTCAAATTTCTCATTTGAAGTATAAAATCTGAAATTAAATATTTAAATTATTATAATATATAGCATTATTAATGTTATGTTATTTATTGTCAGTTAAAAGTATAACAGAGAAATAATTCCCAGATTAGAAAACTTCATGTTTCCTTTTTCATAGATTTCTTGCACATTTTCGGCTAATAATATAAATTAGAGAAAAAGTTTGAAGTAGAGCATAATTTTTCAAATTTATGAAACTTTATCGTACTTGCGGCACCTCAAGACTTGTTCCGATTGCCATCAAATTTTATTTTTGTCTTTTTTGCATTAAAAAGGCAACTTTTTAGCACTATTACAAGTTAAAAAAGTGAATTAAGGCAAGGCATGGCTGAGAAACATGAAGGTTCTATCTTCTGTGCTCTCAATGATCTCAGCATTAAATGTTTGCCGGTAAATTTGTTTGTTAACGCAGTCACAAATAAGCACGTTGCTCTATTTTCTTCGAATTTGGCACGAATGTCCATGTAATCCATTGAGACGCATGTAAAGGATTTTTACTTTTTTATTTTGTTTCCAGACATTGGCCGATTTATTGGCTTGGATACTTGGCGACTTGGTGTCGATTTTGATAAATGGCAAGATATTTAATTGTAATTCTGTGAATACTGATAAAAGAAAAGATTTGTGTAAATAATCCTCACTCGAAAGTATATGGTTAAACCATTAGAGATTACAGTGGCAACCAGATTTTGGATTTCTTTTGGACACGAGGGCAACTCTTCACAGAACTACTAGTTCAAAGTACGCCCGCTTTCTTTCCGATATTTTCTCCGAAGATCTTTAGGACGAGTGAAGTTTGATTAACATCCCATTTTGGTGCCACATCAGAGCTGTATCGCAACACAATTTTTGTCCATCAAGGACAAGACAAGGGAGGCACTCGAGCCGGCACCCATTCTTCAAATTCCACACCATACTAGCAATAGGAGGTTTGACTCTGTTGACATGAGTCAGATCGCGTAGATGGAGGGCTTTTCAGGTAATTCGTAACAGCAACTCTCTGGTCCCCTTTCATTGTTGCCGACTAATAAATTGTCCAACAGTTTGAACTAAACCGTTCATTTCACACAAAACAATTTTTAAAGCATGATTCCTGATGGTTATAATGTTCTTAGAAGTATGCGTTTATGGGAAAGGCGCACAACTTCACGTCCAATATTCCGAAATGGTCATCCACTCGAATCAACTAAATTCTTATCAAAGAAGTTAACCTTCGGATGACCAGGTGGAAATTTGAAACATGAAAGTTCATGAAGGGTCATTCAGTGACCTCATTGTTAAGAAATACGCATTTATTTACCATACCAACTAAAACACAAAGCATATTTTTCAAAATCATTTAATAATATATATAAGAGTTGCAGCCATAGAAAAAATAAGAAAACGCAATATAATTTTTTAAAAATATTTCAAAAATAAAGTGATGATTAATTCACATTAAGATTAGGGATTCGAACACAAAATGCTCAATTGAACATAATTAAACATTGCATTCAAGACATTTTGTTATGATATTGACACGATTTTTGCGAATAAATCGATTTCACTTGTCACATTTCTAGGTATTTTTTGTCGAGTGTTCTAGGATACCCAATGCGTACTGTATCAAAATATAATTTTTTTATATATTTATTTTTTTCATGGGGAAGAGATAATTTCAGAATTCGTAATAAAATAGTGTAAAACTCAGCTATAAAATTACTGAAACCACTACATTTTTTTTAAAATTAAATATTCGGCTCAAACATTGAGCTCGACATGTTTTTGATATTAGTTTGCATTGGAGGTGAGAAACAAGCATTGCACAGCAAAGTGAGTGAGACAAAGAAGTAAGGGATGCTCACTAGGTATTTTTGGATTCTCTGCATGAGCATGTCATCGTCCTCACCTGATGTCCGCCTGTCGGCGCTGCCGTCGTCGCTCAGCTTCACCCGCATCGCCCCGTCTTTCGTCGAGGTGTTGCTCTGGGTGTTGCGCTGTTCCGCCTCCAGCAGAAGACCTGCGGGACAGAAGTTCAAGATTGAAAGTGCCAGAAAACACGACGATTTTCACTTTTAAACGTCCAAACGAGCAATTATTCATAGTCTGATAATAATGAAAAGGGCCTCGTAGTCCCCTAAGTAATACAACAGAGCGTGTAAACAACAAAGTTTAGCTATATTAACTTCCAGTTAGTTTTGAAGCAACACGAGGGCTATTTTTGGGACGGACCCTCTAATTTTTAACTTCTTCAGATGACACCTGAGCTAGTACCCCTCTCCAATCTTCCACACCACACCAACGGGAGAACGTTTGGACCCCTAAGTCTCTTTAATCCCGAGGCGACTTTTCTCCTCTAGCCCATTTCAAACCGGGACTTTTTGGGTGGATGCGACATGAATTGAACTCTTCCAACCTGGGTGGTCTTTTGCCCCACCACCCCTTATATAGCCTTTCCTTAAAGCGCACAGAAATGGGCTATGATGTACAAGAATAATTGAACCTCCTAACCCGCTATCTCCTAAACGATTTCAGATGGATGGGGGAAAACGGCAGCTTCTGCCCAGATAGCAAAGAAAGCTTGTCTAAAAGGTTTTGGAAACCTGGTCGTCGGCAAGGGTAAAGGGTTGCCACAAAGGTTTCCATGACAAGGGT
>BGPR01054159.1:0-10259 GCA_013235015.1 Araneus ventricosus
GATTTTAAACATAGATAACGGCTCTGCTTTATTTAGTGGGACTTACTAAGCGACTCATTACTAAATCCACAAACAAATTATTTCAGAAGGAAATGAAGAAGGTTCCTTGAAAGTTAAGTAATTATTTAATGATGATTAAGTGATTATTTACAAAATATTTACATTTAACATAGAAAGAAAATAATACATTTTCCGGTTCAACAACACCGGATCTCTTCGCGTGTCTTACTCCTCACTCATGTCCAAGAGTCATCTCCTAGAGGGAGAGGGGAAGCGCCATCTGCCGGATAAATACATCTGTTACAATAGTAAAATATCAAAAAATAAAAATCACTTTGAAATTCCTTACATTCCTTCAAAAATAAATAAAAGAAAAAATTACAAAAATTCAAAATGTCGACATTTTCTCATCAAAAATCTGTTTAACCTGTGGTATATGCATGTTGGAAACGATTTTGCTGCTTGGAAAAACTTACTGATTTCATAGCCAAAGCCAAAAATGCCAAAGCCACAATGTAATGCATTCGATTCAGCATGGAAGTGAAATGTAATTGCCGTATAAATAGTACCCTAGACGTTTTAATGCCCTTCGGGAATATTTTATAATTGGAGTTTGTGCAAAGCCACAATGTACCGTCATAATATCTAATTATTAAGTATAGTAATATCAAATATAAAACCAGTGAATTTATTTTCTTCGTTTTGAAATTTTCGAAATTAATAAATTATGGATTTCTATATTCTTTGAAAATAGTACTTTTTCTTACCATTTCCGACAAGAAAATATAGCAAAATGGACATATATGAAGGGAGTGTAAATTCTTATTTTATCTAGCATTAAATATTAACATGGTATAACAGCAACTAGAATAGTTCAAGTGTTTGGCAGAAATAACGGGTAGACTATTATCTGATTTTGAGAAGATGAGAAGAAATTTTTTCTTTAATACTTGACAAAAAGGCAATAAAGATGTTTCTGTTACTATGACATCACGAGGTTTAAAATGTTATTAGAAGTACACATTTCTTTTAGTTAAACGCATGCAAAGAAAATAAAATTTATTTGATCTTATTTTAGAAACAATCCATGCAAATTTACATGAAAACGCAAGTTCATGATTAATCTATTTTATTTCGTGAGTTTTTAAACTTAAATGTGGAATATATTTTGTATATTATCTTTTAAAGTTTTCCCCATTATGCATTTAACCATTTTATAATGTTTGTTTTTTGTTCAATGAGGCAACGATAAAAATGGAACCTAAAGAAATATATAAATACATCTAAGCCTGCCCAAAGAAATAATCGTATTCCTTCTATAAAACTTTCCAAAACTCATATTTGGCTAAGCCACAATAACTTTTCTGTCTATTATATGCAGCTTTAGCGAATTTTCCAGGAAACATACCCAAGCATATTTAGAAAAGAAGAAAAGAATTTGACATCTTGAATGGATTGCATTCAGAAGATTAGGTCACCTGTCAAATGGTGCTCATCGAGTTGCAGTATTCGGCTTTCAGCTTTTATGATAAGTCTGCATTTTGGGAAATTTGGAGAAAGGATTCATCCACACATGTTTCCGAATGAAAGTGCTTACATTCAGCGAAACTATATTAAGCCTTTTTGTTTCCTTACTGAGTGTTATAAGTTTCTTCGGGCGAACATTCTGTAAATGAATTAAATAATTATATAATAAATGTTTGTGGTGTAACATTATGTGATTATATGATGATATATTTATTGAATAATATTTTATCTTCTCGCGGGTCTGATGTTTTGTAATCATGTAGAGAATTATTTCATCCATTCAGGATTTACAATTTTTTTGTAACTTTATAATGGGGATGAAAAAGAAATCATCATGTTACTTATATTTCCCAGAATAGATTTCTTAATTTATTCTCTTTTTATTTTCTAACATTTTTATTTCGCTATATAACGTTTTTATGGTCCCTGGAATTCTTTTAAGTAAAAGAAGAATCCTTTTCTACGGTAGTTAAAGATTTTCAGGCAGTCCAAAATCTTTCGAGAATAATCCATTTCATTTTTTTACATATGTGAATATTTCTCGTCTGAACTTTTAAATTTTTTTATTCTGTAGCCAAAATTGGTGTATTCATTCACCAATTTGTTTTCGATTACGAGTTTTTTTTTCGCTTAGTAATTTCAATGTGACAATAATTTGTAAACGATATTTAGCTAAAAATATGGAATGTCTTAAATGAGTTTCATTTTAACTTTTAAATGTTCTGAACATCAGAAAAATCTTCTGATATACAACAAATTGATAGACGAATGCTTATGTCGTAAGATTTTGGCCTTATCAGCTGGGCCAATATTTAAAATAAGTTTCTGATCCTTGAAAATAAGTTTCTGATCCTGGAAAATAAGTTTCTGATCCTTTAAAATAATATTTGATCATCAAAAATATATTTGAGGCGTGTTAGTTCTCATCACGAGTTTTAGTATTTTAATTTTATCTTCATCTTGGAAGAAGATTGTTACATCTTCTTTCTTTCAAATATTTTAAGTCGGATACATTTCTCCTGGAGTAAATCTAAAAATATACAATTCCATGTTTCTTTACACAAAGAAGAATCTTCTTTCTTTACTTTTCTTCTACCATCTGCGAAACTTCAACCGAGTTTGTATGCGGTCTGCTTCCTTTTTGAAATAAGATCTTGCAACCAGATTTTCAAACAGCAGCTGTTTTAATGAATAAGTAAAAGAAGAGTTTTGTTATAAAAATTTATAAAAAGAAACCAGTAGTATAGGAGTATACAAGTAGCCTTCACCACGATTCTTGACTTTGAAGAAAGCTTGGTAAAATTTTAGTGAAGAATAAGACAGAAGTTGAGCATCTCATGTCTAAAACATACACTTTTGGAGTGGTATAAGCAATAGTGCGTGAAGTTTTCGATGAAAAATATAGTTTAAACTTTCAGTTCTTATCTAATTAATTTTTGTTGCAAAATGTAAAGTGTTGTGGAACTTCATATCATTTTATTGAAAAAATAAAAGTTTTCAACTGAAGTCATTTTTATTTTCTAAATGCTGTTGAACAGGAAGAACAAAAATTTCTTAAGTACATAATTACTTATCAAATAAAAATGTTTTGAAAAATAGTAATGTCGTGGGTTTCTTGCATCACATTTAGGAATAATGGTGTTACTTCTTTACAAAATTGGATTATTTCATAAATTTCGTGAGTATGCAAAATCAGATGATCTAAAATATCATATCAATTTGGATCATTTATATAATAAATTTTTTAAAACCTTGGGAACTAGAAGTTTAAAATATTGAATCGTTTATTTAAATATGTTTGCTTTCAAAACCATAAAATGTTTGTTAATACTTGCGTGTTAACCTGTATGTGTTATTGTGCATCATTAGTTTAAAATTTATATGTTAGTGGAATTTAATATAATTATTGTGTGTAATCAAAGATTTCAATATTTTATGTAAAGGAATCAAAATAAGTTTGAAGAAAGAAAAAAATGAATAATTTTTATTTTAAATTATTTTTCAGCAATGGGTGCAATAGACAAAGAATAAGTAAGTTAAATTGAAATTTTTCAATTAAATATGCAGCTTTTAATAAGCCGAAAGCTACAAAAATCACTGAAAAATTGCTTCGAGCAATATTTAGACGAAAATGATCTCAATTAAGAAGAAATAAATTAAATCAAACAAGGATAGTTTTAAAAATGAAATAATTAATTAACGGGTTTGCTATTTGTTGTATTGGTCAATTACCAACAACCGAATTGGATTTTAGTAGACTTCATTTGTTATGAATGAAATGTATGAAAATAATGAATAATGAAGTAATTTTTATTTAAAATAAATACATAATTTATTCAAGATTCAGTTAAGAAATTAATATAGGAGAAGTAAATAAAGCTTTATAAATAAATTACATTCTACTATACAAATTGCAACATATACTGAAAGCATTTCTAATAGAAATCATTATAATTTCCAGTTACCAATTTTCAATTTAACGCAAAAGAAACATTACTTTCGATAAAACAGATTTGTTGTGCTATATAAATTAAGAATATTTTATGTAAGAATAGAGTTAAATATATCTAACATCACTGAAAACTATTTATGTTCATTCTTTCACGGTAATAGAAAAGAGAAATGTAAATCTGGATACTTTGTATTCAAACACATAAGTTTCTCATTAACATTAAAAGTTCGCTTTTCACTAATAATAGTAACTCTCTTTTCTTAAGAGAATAAATGATAATGGTTTAATATCCGTACCCTAAATTTCAGCGCCTTATTGAAATTTTGATGAAGGAACCGAGAAGTAACAAAGAAAACATCTTGAGCTGGAAATGGAAGATTTGTGGAAAGCATTTTACTACATTTTCTAGAAAATCTGAAGAAGATAGAATTATTCTATCTCCTTAATAAAACAGATTGAGAATAAAATTTCTCTTATAATTTTGAATTTAAGAATATTTTAACTCATGAAATGCAATTCACTTGTTAAATGATTGTGGTGGAAATAATAGTAATAAACCCTTGAAATAAAATCGAGGACAAGGCATATGTCTTCTGTAACGATAATATTATCATATATTTAACAAACAGTTAATACTGTTGCTTTTAAAAAGACTTTTGGCTTTCTATATTAAATATTACATATCGGATATCAACGAAAATGTCGCTTAATAAAGTGAAGAATTGATTGCAGTCATTGAGTCAACCCATAAGATTTTATGGAAAAAACTAACTTCCTGCAGCAGTTTTCAAGTTGTCTAACTTCCTGCAACAGTCAATAAACTGTTCCGCTTTCTTCTGAGATTGCGAGGATAAACAGAATATTTTAGGCTTTTTTATATTTTTAAAAATAATTATTTTCTAGCAGTATTACATGAAGAATTATTGACATTTGAATGCTCTTCTAGTTGTCTATATAGTATAAGAGCGTAAGCATTCAATAAATTTTAAAGATAGTAGAACGGACATTAACTGTGGAATCACGGAGTTTGGAGACTCATAATTTAAATTCAGACACTAGCTATGCAAATCGCAAGCTCATATTTTGATATAAGGATTAAATTTTTTGTGAATTATATTATTTAAAACCACATGGAAAATTATTAGGAGAAGATCAAATGCTTGACGTAAAGGATCATAGTTTTGTTTTTTTGGAATTTTTCAAATTTCTGCTATGTTGGTTAATGCGTTTAAAATCTAAAAAAACTTTTTAAATTATAAGCTAAAGAACATATTTGCTTTGCTAAGACTTGAAGTGAACGAGCTCAAATTTCTGAAAAAAATATATTTATAGAATACATTATTGTGTCCAATATGTTGTATCAGCATACACTCGAAATGAGACTGTTGAAGAGTTTTTAACAAAGTGTTCGCAGGTAGCTTAAGAAAGTCAGAAGGCGAAAACTAAATTTCAATAGGATTTGATTAAAACTTTGAACGGTTGCGATGGCAAAACATTTTTTCACATGCTTTCAGTATTCGTGAATATAGGTATCAAGCAGATTCACTTTCTAAAAAATTTCATGCGTATTTATTTGACTTGACTAATACTATTTTTGCAAAAATGGCATTTTGTGATTGATTTTCATTCGTTTACTGATGTGCGAGAATTATAAAATTCGGTACAGCACCGTGCTCCCATTGACATTTCAGATTTTCAGAATTGAATTATTAACTGCTGAAGTCTGTTTAGATTTGATTCAATACTAGATTCGTCATTTGGTTGTGAATTTGAGAAAAGTTTATTACGGGATTCCGTAATTAGTCATAATGAAGAATTAAGAAATATTTTAAAGACTAAAAAGTAAAAAAAACAGCAATAAAAATGTAAGAATTTTAAAAAACTACACATTCATTAATATTTTAAAATGTAGAAAATTTTTTAGTCGAAAATATCAAGAGCAAAGCGAAAATTGTAAAAGTGTATGTCTCTGAAAACAATACGATAAGGAAATTAGGCCACAATGAACTTCAAACTACGAAAATATTTACACATTTATTAAAAAAGTAATATATATTATGAATGCGAAAATTTTAGACGAAATAAATAACTAATTTACCCTTAAATTCTATTTGAAAAAAAGAAAAACGTAGAAGAAAAGTAGAAAAAAACTCGGCCTTACAGACTTTATCAAGGGTCACCTGCAGGCAGGGATTCAGAAAGATGGAATCTTTTTTATTGAGATACCTGACTTTCGTCTAAAAATTTACCTCTCGTGACCCAAAAATTCCAAGAGAAATGAAAGACATTGGAAGGACAATCCGCAAATAAAACTCCGACACAGCAAAACAATTACGCCAATATAATTTTGTTTCAAGATTAGATTTTTAGACTAAAAATCACCTGCCATCAAGCATTAATTTGCTGTCACTATAAAAAAAAAATTATACTACAATTCACAAAGGAAAAAAGGATTCAAATTACTCCTCCAGTCCCGAGAAGAGTATACGCATCATTTATGACTGCTTCACTGGCTGTGTTTTAGTTCTAATTCTCTTTTCCAAAGCCTTACGATTCAGGTTTGAAGGATGAAGTAATAGCAGATGACAGATAGATTTGCAAAAATGTTCGGTTATTTGTTTTCATTCAATATTTGTTTTTATTTCTGGAAATAATGTTAATCGAAAATGCCTATTTGTTTTTCCATCATTATATTGAAATGAATAGTGAAGACAAAGAAACTCTACCCTAAATTGTAGCCATATATGCTACAATTAGAATAGTAAAACATTTCATTTAATATTCATTCCACCAGGAACTGCCATAATAAGACCTTATTACCTTACAACCATATAAAAAAATTGTATAATAAATAAGATTTCCAAAATATGTAAAAGCTTTGAGTGAAAAAAATCTATAAAAATATTTTTATTTTTAGATTTCTATTTTATAAAAAAATCCAATGATAATTAAAAAGGCAATTAGTGACTAAACCAATAATATATTTTAAAAATCAAAATATGTTTTTTGGAGATTCAACGTGATACGCACTTTATTTAAAGAAGCATTTTTTACAAAATATCGTTGATTTGAAACTATTCTTTCTAAGTATTATGTGCTTATTTTCTAAAAAATTATCTTCTTGCGTTTAATGGTAGGCGGGTTTAATATTTAATGATAAGCATGTTTAAAAAATTTAAGCACCCAAATGTAAAGGATTGATATTTAAATGTAATATTATATATGTTTAAAAAAATTATCATGCAAAATAATTTTTTTATTAGGTAATCATTTTATTCTGGCATTGAATATTCTTCCTTATTCTTAAATCATCAAATTTAAATCAGAATCAGGAACATGTAACAAGGAAATAAATTTCCATCCAAAAGATATTAAGCACTATAACTTGTTAAATTTTTTCCGCTGTAAGAAAATGCATTTACATCTTTAATTTGGAACAAGTATGATCTTTTTTCAATTTTTGCCTTTCACAAAATGTTATATTCAAAAGATATCAATTAAAAATCTTTTTTATTAACGTAATGATCCTTAAAATTCCACTGAGATCAGTTTGACAAAAAATTAGAGAAAGAAATAAAGAATTAAGAAAAAATACAATTTTCTAAGCTGTTCCATTAAAGAAAAATCAATTGAAGAAAGAAGATATTTATATAGCTCTTATGTTATGTAATGTGTTATTAATAAAAATATTCTTTTGAGGGTCTTAAAATACTCAGTATTTCTTGTGTAAATGAATGAAAAATTTCTGTGTTCAGAGATGTAATTGAAGCATGAATATTAAAGAAATAAAATTTTTATTAGCAAACACGTATATATCATTCTGCTGGGATTTCTAAAATAAAAATTTAGTTTTTTAAAATTTTCCTTCTAAAGAAATTCTAATATAATCAGCCTCAGACATTCCTTTTAATCCTTTCAAGGGACATTTTTTTCTAGTAATGGTATAATAAAATAACTTTGGGGTTGAGATTAATTTAAGAAAAGAAGTAAGTTTATCTTATTGGATGACAATAGTTTTTGTTAATTAATGATTAATTAAAAAGTCAAGATACTTTTTTACTTTTGAGATCAGAAATTGGAACGTATAGGATTTCCTTTCATCGAAAAATTTGTTGAGAACTTTAAAATAGCCTATCTTGTACGTTTAAAAATTGATGAATTAGGTTAGGAAGTATATTTCCCACTCCCTTAGAAAGGGCTAAGATATGATTGCTACAAATATTACGATTGTAAATAAAGTTGCCTTATGTTTGTCGGCTTCTTGTGTATTCAGCTGCTTAAATTAGACATTCATAAGGCTATTTTTAAAGACTACACAAGAATTTATTAAATGATTAAAGACAAATACATTCCGTAACTTATCGTGAACATCATAACTTCGTTCCACTGTACTAGTTTTTAAAATCAAATAAATTAAAAGCAAGGTAACATCTAGCTGTTGCCATTTCTCTACATACATACTCTCTTACACAACAAATAAATTACAGTCAGGCTTTGTCTGACATTAATAAAAATATGCTTAAAATATTCATAAAAATATGCTTATTTAGACATTCCTTTTAAGACATAATTGCAATAAATATTACGAAGCTGATTTTTTTTGTAAATAAAGTTGTATTATGTAAGAAATAATACTTCCATAGCTCTTTCTATTGCTAATGAAACTTCAAATACGATTAATAAATTAATTTGCTTCTTAGTTATAAATTATGTTATGTAATTGTTCGCGTAATGCATGTTTTCATGGCGTCTGAGAAATTAGCATGTGCGATATGATGAATTTTTTCTTAAACGAATCATATACACAGGGTAATTAAGTTTGCACATATTCTTACTTATAATCTTTAAATAAACATGCTTTCTTTTACATTCAGTTTCTGTAATGAAGTCATGTTTTAAAGAGTTATTCTTTCCTTATGTTAATCCTATTACGTTATAAACAGCTAAGTATTTCCATGGTTCTGTTGAAACTAATCTGTTTAAAGAGTAATTGATGAAAAAAATACATTGAAAGGATTCACTAATACGTTTTGCCATATTTTTGTGAGGAAGTGATTATGTAATTATTATATTTGAAGAGCAGAATCTATTAAAATTGACAGTATTCAAATTTATTATAAATAATTATATTTCGATAATTTGTGATAAATGGAATTATTTGAAGTCAGTAATTTTTTCTTCTGCATTGAATGTTGCTGTTTCAAATATCACGGTTAATTATTTGACAGTATATTTTTTATCAGCCATTAATTTAAATTTTTCAAGAAGTCACACCATTTTTTGAAAAATAATCCATTGATAAATTACTCTTCTGAAATTTATTTACACAATTTTTCCTTTAGCTACCGAAATATCTCAAGTTAAAATAAAGATTTTTCTTATCATTACTTTTTAATATATTTCCGTGTAATAACATTAAAAATAACTTCCCTTGCATTCTTAATATTATTACACGTATTCTTGGTGCAATTTATAGCAAATTCCAGCGTGTAAGGTTCATGCTTATTTCATAAATGCAAATTAAATATAAAAAGAGTCTCTATGAATAAAAGAATGAAAGTTTTCTCCATCACTATTTTATTCATTAAAATGAAATAAACAGAAAATTTAAAAGACGAAGAATTACCTAGTAAACATTTTGTATACTTCAGAATACAGGGCTGTATTTGGCCGAATGACACCAGATCATAGCGAATCCAAAAGTTGTAAGCAAGGAAGCAGCAAATAAAAAAAGAAATTCTGTTTTTCTAGAGCGTGTAACCTTTTACTTTTCAAAATATTTAATACATATAAGTAATAGCATAATCTTGTCACAATCTGATATGAATTTATTTTATACAACAAAGTGAATTCGAGTGGTGTTAATTTTATTTCTCCAGAGAGTCAATAATCAGACATTTTAAATGATATTTGCATGTATTTCTCTCCTTAATTCAATTTCATGACTAAGATATTTCTCAATTTATTGGATACTAGAAAGTATTTGCTCAGGTTTTTAATATGAAGTCCAATCCATTTATTTAATGAAATATTCCTTCGCTTATGAGAAATGCATTTCATTAGATTGGTTGCTAAAGATATTATTTCTTGGCAAAATAAGGAAATGAAACTTTAAATCATGAAGAAGAGAAGAAATCTTGAAATTGTTGACGGAAATTGCATTTTTGAAATAGAAGTGGTAATAATGCTTAAATTTATTCATGACAATTTAATTTCAGCTATTTTAATGATTTCTGTAAAAATAATTGAACGATGTTGAATAATGAAGATGTATAAAAAA
>BGPR01054160.1:0-10259 GCA_013235015.1 Araneus ventricosus
TATTATTTCAGGAATTTTGAGAACATAGAATTCTTAAGAATAATCAATAAAAAAATAAAATTCATCAGCAGCGATATTTTTCCTTTTCAACTGAAAGCCTTTCTCGATAATCAAAGAAAAATAAAATGAAAAGCAATTGGAAACAGTATTCGCATGTACCAGCAACAGCAACTTCATATTTTTGAAGCAAAAAAAAGTTTACTCAGTTTTCCGTATGAGGATAAATTTCTTTATACAAAATCGTTTCTGGCATGAATTTCCGTTGTTATAAACAATCTGAATGCATTTATCAGCTAAAACGTAACATAAAACAACAACTAAATAACTCCTTTTAGATTAGTGTAGTTATATTTATGTCCCGTTTTGAAGCAACATACACGAGGGCTGTCTTCGGATGAACCTTACAATATTTGAATCGTGATCAGAAAATGAAGACAACACCTGAGCCAACATGCCTATTTCTAAACGTCCGCGGCCACATCAGGGGAAGGGAGTTTTACATTCTACTTTAGATTAAACTAGAACCAAGCCTACATGCACAAGGATTCTGAGGTGGAATCGGGTATCGAACTTAGAATCCCCTAGCCCTGAAATCGAGGCCGTATATGCAACCAACAGCAGCCATAACTCTTTTTAGAAATATAAAAACTTCCCTACGATTTCAATATTAATGTATTACTGAGTTTAATCCTTTGATCTGTATTCCTACCACAACATCGGTTTGCATTTACTACAGTATCTCCCACTTTAGAGGCGATCTTCCTTTCAAGTGCAACACGAATTTCGGCTTGGAGTCTGTTCCTTTGCCGGCGAGAACTTGCAATTAAGGCTCGTCGCAGATGTGCCGACACAATCAATGCGGCCTCCAATCGAAATCACCAGGGTCTTGTCTTGATTCCATTCTCATAAGCAATCAGTGGTGACACCTCTATAGACACCTCTGGGTTAGAGATGCCAGGAATGTGTTGGGAATACATTTGTACATGAAGTGTGACCAATAATTAGTATTCCAATGACGCTTCGCTATCGCTACAGATATCGGTGGTCAAAAACAACATGATTTTGAATGTAATACGTTATTACATGTAGAAAAAATTACGACCATTTTATTTCTTTCAACACCTTTTGTTATGAAAAGAAAAATAACTGTCTATATTTTTAAAGTTCAGTTTAAAATAGTTGTAATTTTATAAAATTATAGTTAAGATAAAGTTTTGGTAAAATGGGTAATGAAGCTGGATGTATTTAGTTTTTTCATTCCTTTAGAAAAATTATTTTTCTATTAGAATTTAATTTAAAAATTAATTATTTGCCAACGAGAAAACAAACTTTGTTCTTTGGTTGGCTGAACTAATTAAAAAATTTACTACTGCTGTACAATGTAAACCTAAAATGCTTCATAAAAAGATGCACGGCGCAGGAATTCTCTTTCCAAATGGATGAATAAATTTAAGCAAACATATTATGCCAGTGTATAAACGCAGTCTAGCTAGAAAACATTGGCTCCCACATAAGAAACCAATGAGTAGAGTCTAAGTAATTCTTTAAGACGGACATCACAAGAATTTTAGGTATAATAAACTATGATGCAGAAGCCAGATTTGATAATACTGCGCTAAGCATATGTTGATGATGAAATTGCAGTTAAATATCCAAAAAACATGTAAATTAGACTTTTTTCTTTGTAATTAACAGAAACCATGATCTTCTTCTTCTGATTTCAATTTCTCAACCATGTTTTTTTCTCATCCCACTAGGTAAGATTTCTCAGGATCTGATACGCTTATCTCTGGAAGTAGGGAGCAAAGAAGTTAGGAGTACGCGAGAGTAATTTTGATAATAACGGTAAACGCTAAACGTAAGGGATTGAAATGAAAAAAATTATTATAGAAGTTATTTTCCCCAAGTTTGTCAGAAAAGTGAATGTTATGGAAATTCGAAAGCTCACCCGGTAGCAATTGAAAGAAGAAGAATAAAAATCTCATTGTCAATTTTATACCTTTAACGAACTCAAAAAATGTGGAAAGAACATTCTTGTCTTATGCACCTATAAAAACAAATATCGCAGTAAGCATGACATAGCTCCAGATATGTTATTTGATTTGTCTTCATTTGGAGCGAATTTTATAAAATTCAGATCCATGAAGCAAGCTTAAGTATTGCATTCAAACTGTGCCCCATTTGAATAGTTGATTGTCACGATGATAGTTGTAAGCTTACTTCGTAAGCTAATGCAAATTTATTCCAATGTTATTTTCATTTATTAATTTGGACAGATTATATTTCTCTCTCTCTTCCCTGGAATCGTGAGTAATAAGCATAACAAAAAAACAGATAGAAATGCTTCAGAAATGAACGGAGTAACATAACATAAAGATATGAGCAAGGAACTCGAATGTATACGTTTGAATTTTACTGCGAAATGAGTCTAAACAAGCCTTGTTAAAACCAGCGGGAGTGGTCTCCCCAAAACTTTATAGTATCTGCCCTAACAAGTGTGGGAAAAAATACACCAAACGCCAGTAACATGAGCCATTCCCTAACACAAGTGGAAAACAACGCGCGAATCCTTCTCAACTTTTTTTGCATCGTAGAATGGTAATAAAACTGAGTATGCAATTTGAACGTCTTTTTTTTCAACCGATTAAAACGAAAATTGGACACGGATCTACATTTAATGTTAGCGGATCTTGTATCAATTTTTATTAATATAAGTCATAACGTTTAGGAGGTATCGTGCTCACTATTATGTGATTATACAGACCGACAGACATCCCTTTGAAGGATTTAGTCCAAAATTTGATATGGTATATACATTCTTGATGATAAAACTGTTTACCAAATATTATCTATATTGCTATTTAAGCTTTTAAGTTATCGTGTTCACATGAACACAGACAGACATACGTTAATATTTTAAGAACTCAGTTGCAGTTAATCGATTAATATAATTAAATTTTAATTATATACAAGTGGCATCACTTGATAGTGAGTAAGAAAAAATTATTGCATAATCTTATAATATTTATAATATATATACAAAAATAATAGATTAAGAAGTAAAAATATCACATTTCGAAAAAAAAATTATTATAAATCAAATAAAAATATTACAAATTTTTTTATTAAAATAAAAAATTCTATTTTTAGAACACTATTAAAACAGTGGTTTCAGAAACTGTTTTTATTAAGTTTTTGGTAGAGATTCTGTATTCACTTATGTTAATACATTTTTCGTTTCACTTCCTACGCTTGATACATAAATTTCAGAAGACCCTCGCAGAACTTTTCCATCCTTCATACAAATATACAGATTACTGAATCGTTTACAATATCAATAGCCGAAGAAAAGTTAGTTTCTTTTAAACTTTCCACGCGTTTTCTACACTTTCATTCTCCGGGTGATCATAAAAATTCCTTTATCGTGCTGCTTTGATCTTAAAACAAAAAAGTAAATCAAACGACGACTTGGGACCGAAGAACACGTGGGAATTTGTCTTATGGATTTAATTTTATCCAGTTTATTTTGTTTATTTTTTAGAAACAGTAAGCCATTCGCTCCAAAAAAACTATTATAATCGAATGCAGAAAAAAATTAAATACGAATAATTTATGTCTCTTGCTTAAAGACAAGAGTTTTTTTTAGCAACCTCAGCCTTTTAAGAAATAAAATTCTGATTATAACAGGTGCAAAAATATTTAAAAGAAAGAAATGCATTATTTTGTATTCTGCAATCTTAATCACACTATAATTGAAGCGACATATGCCTTGCATATCAATTCATTTTCTTTGAGATTGAAAATGCCAGGAATACCTATGCGTACCATGGAACATTAAATCTTTGCAAAATCTTTACTGTGCTGAATTCATTCATAGAACTCATTTGTTCATTTATATTTAGAAACATTATTTAAAATATTCTGAAGCATATTCTGCGCAGGATCTTTCAAACTAGTTTTCTTACTAAAATTTTGAAATGAAATTTGAAAGCCTTCATTATCTAAAGCTTTTAAATTTTATTTAAATTATTAAAGCTAAAGTTGAAAGCTTTTATTATGTACTGCAATGAGTTTTCCTTCAAAAAAGAAAATAAAACAAACACCTTAAATCGTAAAGTTATAAGTAAAGTATAAAGCGAATCTTACAATTTATAATTTATAAATATCAATATGAGGAATTATTTACCTTGAACATCGAATTAGTCTTATTTAAGATTTTTGTTTTATTGCCTTGCATGTGTTTATTTTCTAACTTCGAAACAAATTAATTCCGATTTTTTTCAATTCCCTTGCATGTGTTTAGTTTATAACTTCAAAACAAATTAAAGTTTAATGAGTTTATTAAATTAATCATTACACGCGATGTTCTTACACGCAATTTAAATATTTCTAATTGTTTATTCAAGATGGATTAAATATTCAGATTTAATAAATAGTTTCAAGCTCTTTCTCGCATTAAGTTGCATTAGTATAGATTGAAAAATAATTTTATTTCAATATACTATGCATAAATATAAAAACAATGTTTTAAAATTTCTAAAAAAGACGCATTCTCAAGGGAAAGCGGTTTTTACGATGCGAATATCAGGAGTATTTAATAAATCATGTAAATTAGTTCAAGCATGGAAAAGTTAAAATCCCTTTGAATTAACTAGACACATAGAATTAATATTTGAAACAAATAACAGACGTATAAGCAAAGGCTTTATCCCGAAATAGAGAGCACAATAAAAGACCTTTGCACTTGTTACTGAATTATTGAAGTCATTCTCTACAGATTTAGCAGGGCAGAAAATTCAAAATTGTCATTCATTCTTTAGCAAAAATAAGAAATGTAGACAAATAAGAGGAGTAAGTATGCTATTTCCCACTAACATCTGAATGCAATCCGGCAGTTGCATTCATTTGCCTTATTTGTTTTCGGATATTCCTTCTTGTGAGGTTCATATTAGTCAACAACCATACCATGTTTTAAACACCTCTTTATGTCTAACGACCGCAGTTATAGCGTTCAGTACATGGAAGGTTGTGACCACCTTGAAACAACGAGTGCTGTTTGCATTCTACGCTTTACAGACATGAGAATACGAGACTGCGTTCTAATGTTCATAAATATCACAAATTCGATGTATTAAAAATGTTTCTCTTTCAACGAGGTATTCAGTCGATCTTTGACACAAAAAATGTCATATTTTGATAAATAGTATATCAGCTACTAGCATCATAGCCTAGCGGTATTCTCTTTGAGACTAAGGATTCTCACGTAATCTTATGACAAAACTATTATATGAACTCGTATATATTTTCGGAAAATATATAAAAAAGACTCATATATTCTTGAAATAACTCTCGATTGAATTCAAAAACTGCTTCAGCAACAAAAGGTTAAAAAATTCATATTTCACTACAATTTGAAGATTTCTCGAAACTTACAAAACCATGCAGCCATCATTTCGCAAATATATAGAAATCGATTGCAATAATGGACGCATTGATTTCCATACTTAAATTAAATACATAAAAAATGCATATGTCTATAAATTTGCATATGGCTGATGCGTTGTCTTCGTTGATTGATCACTGCTGAAAATTGCAATGTTCGTCTCAAATTAACGCTCCCGAAGTTTCGAAACCAAACTTTAATCTTCCCAAACAAACAAAATAAAAGTAAACTTTATTTTGATTTTTTGAAAGGTAAATAAGTTTCATTATAATTCAAAAAGTAGCAAAGCATTTCACCATTTACATTCACCACTTCATTATAAATCCTTTCATTATATAGGTTAAGAATTAAATGTAATATCAGGCATTATATAGAATGACATAGTGTTCAGGCAAAGAGTTAAAAGAGTCTTGAAAAGGTATTATTGAAAATATGTGCGATTTTCAGAATTCTAAGCCTCATATTTCGTTATTTATAAACAAAGAATGAAATTGAAACAGGATATTTCCTGTCTGAGGAGAGCGTCAGAAGTCACGTGCCTTACCACTGAACATTAGAGACATTATCAGGAGTGTTTTTCGCTTTGCTGGTTAGTTTTGTCATTTCACAAAATACTTAAAAATTTGTGAAATATTAATTGCTCCTTACTTTGTCGATAATTGACAGGCATTCTACACGTTGCCAGCTTTTCATACATTGCCAGTATTATACATACATAGCTATGCTTTTTCAATTCAATTTCAACATATACATAGACACATTACAACATACACATACACATACACATTTCACTTTGTACATGGATTAACAGAGCTACTTTTTGTTATAATATAAGATACCCTGTATATGTATAAGGACATAAACAGAAGCTCCAGTTTTCTTCACTGTTTAGTTTTTTACTTCATTCTCAAGATTATCTTCAATATTTGAAAAGATGCTAACTTTATTCATCGAATATCTGACACAATGTTATGAAAAATATCGCTTTTAAATAAATGAAGCAGATGGCTTAATGGTAATTTTAAAATTTTCATAAAGTACAACAGTTGCAATTTTGAAGTGTCCAAAAGCTCAGAAATTAAAAATGCAAGCATTCTCCAATCGAATGTTATATTACTGTGGGTGATTAAAAAGTAAAAGGTAAGGGTTATGGTAAAATCTCAATATAAGTTATGGAAGTGATTATTTGCAGATACTGTACCTGCTAATAATTCGTTATTTGCAGGTATTGTACCTGCGGATAAAACATTATTTGCAAGTACTGTTAAATTCAAAATCATTCTGTAAGACTTTTTTTAGGGAGTTTATTTTCCCTATTTTCTACAACATTGTTCTTTTTTATTCTTGAGATTATGAAATTTAATGTTATGTTGGGAGATTTTTTGTTATTTCAGCGGAAACACCCGAGATGCTTTTGTTTTTTGTTATCTGGTTTCTCATGATTCTGATTTAATTTTCGGTAAACCCTTCAAAATATTTTTGTACCGTTTGTTGCTGAAATTGCAGCTATTTAATAAAAAATCAAATTTCTAGTTATGAATAGCTGTATACCCTAAAACATGAGATATTCATCATCAAGGAATTTTAAAACTCCTTGCAGTTAACGGAGATTCAAAGTCTATAGTATAAATCTTTAACACCAATGTAAATTGTTTTAAAACTTCAACAAAAATGTAAATTTTTTTTGAAAAAAGGGCTGAATTAACTGGCATTTAAAACTTTAACAAATAAAGGAGCTAAAAATATGAAAGTAACTATCCACGTACGATTCTAAGTAGAAGTGTGGCTGGTACGGTTGTTAGAGCACCGGCTTCACGTTTTGCAGAACACGGGTTCGAATCCTATCGGATGTTGTTATTGCAACTTGTGCGGCAGTTTGCATTTCGGGTAATGTTTTTATGCCTGTGAAATTCAGTATTTCCTTTAATTTTACTCCTTTTTCGAAACCCAAATTATTATCAGACAAATTTAATATAGCTTTTATTCCAATTTCCTTCTAATAAATGCAAAAGTTCTAATTTAAAAAGATTAAAAGCTGTTTTTAAAAGCATTCTTTTATTAGTGAGTAGTAGTAAAAAATTAGAATTGTTTATAATTATATTTATTTTCTGCATTTTAGTCATTAATTTATAATTCATTATTACAAACAAAATGCGTTATATATTAAAGACTATAAAATAGAAAAAGTGTGCTGATTTGTTCTCAAATTCACTGAAAGATGGCGCCACCCGTATTGAATGTTTAATTGAATTTACTGATTAACTGATAATTAAGCCCTAAAAATATTAAAATATTGTACTCTCATCTAAAATTCACAAGTGTGCACAATAACAGAATGGAAAATACCTGTAAATAACGTTTCATCCATTGCTACAGTGCTTACAAATAACTTATAATTCGTAGTTACTGTATCTTCAAATAACGTTTTATCCGCAGGTACAGTACCTGCAAATAACGAATTATTTATAGGTACAGTACCTGCAAATAACGAATTATTTATAGGTACAGTACCTGCAAATAACGCTATCCATAAGTTATAACTCTTAAAATATCAAATCACACTTAATAGCTAAACAAAGATTTAAATATTTTATTAATAAAATAGCCACCCTTGGCGAAAAGCTTGTTCGCCTGGAATAATGGCTTTCCTAGTTGTTAAACAATTACTACGGGATGTACATCTATTTATAATTTAACTTTTGTAGTTTGATAAGACTGGGAAATACGAATTTAAAGAAAATAGAAGTTTATGAGAAACTGAATTACATTTTTCTAAACCTTCTTAAGAAAAAAAATTATATTCAGCATTCGGAACTCATTGTCTGCGGAAGGCCAAATTTAACATCAAAACTTCATCTGAAAAGAAAAGCTGGTAAATATTTAGATCATCCTATATATTATTTTGTTGTCAATATCCCTTTTTCTCAACTAGTAAAAGCCAACAGCGATGAATAAGGTATCATTAGATAATATTTTATACCGAGTGCTGCCATGGAATGTTCTCTTAATGGGGAAACAACATGGATGCGCAGTTGTCTCACATCTTTTTATTTCTATTTTACGAAATTTACCTATATGCATATATATCACGTATCTTAATTTGATTTAGTCCAATTTAATTTCAACAAACCAATAAACAAAATCATTTTGGCTGGAGGGTAAATGTTTGAAATTTTCGTTTGGGTTTACTAAAGGGAATTAAATTTCAAAAACCGGTATCCATAAAAAAATTAAATATATAAGTCAGAGTTAAAAGCACTGTACAATCCCACTGCAAAACTTCTTCAATATAAAAACCTTACCCTTATTAATTCTAAAGAAAATTTGGCGGTTAATCGCTTCAAGAAAAAATTCAAATTTGTCGGCTGTACGGTATTTTTAAGTTTAACCAGAATATTATTAAAAAAGAAGTAACTGCCAGAATTTTGAAAAAAATACATTTTGGGAAGGGTAGATCTTTCCTTCCTTTTTTTCTTGGTCAAAATATTAAAAGGAAAGTAACCCGAATTCTCATGAAATTAAAAATTTGAAATGAGAATGCAAAGAAAAAAGCAAATGTTTTTGATAAAGAAATGGCTTTAATGGCTTTTTTACAGCATTTAAAATCTTTTGGGGGCTGAAATTGCATTGCAAAAAATATAATTAATGCATGTTCTTTGCTCAATTGCATTTGTCATTTTGAAAAACCGACCAAGTTAAAATTCGAATCAAGGTATCCGACTACGTTCGGAGGCCTTTTTTTTAAATAATGATATTTGAAGCAATATTTTTGTATTTTTATATGATATTTATGTTAAAACTGAATAAATCATAGAAAAAAGTTAAATGAGTTAAATATATTTTTAAAAATTTGAAAAAACTTAGATTTTTTTGTACTAAATTTGACCTTTTTTCAAACACCCTCGTTCAAAAAGAAATGATCAGAATGATAAATCCTTTAGCATATATAATACTTCAACTATTGGCTAGGTCCTGAAGCAAAAGTTTTAAAATGTATCTAAAAACATGTAAATTATAAGAGTTTTAGTGTGAAATCATGAATTTTTAAAGAATTTTGGCCTTTTTTCAAACCTTAAAAGATACATAACTTTTTAATGGAGCATTATTTCACTTATATTTTGGTTCATTACCTAGACAATATAATAAATAATATGTATGCTAAATTTGAGACGGATATTTTAAGTTGAATTTTAGTTATCGTGTTTGAAAAATGAAAATTTTGCAAAAAATCACATTTCGAGAAAAATGAGTTTAAAGTTTATGTTTTTAATTTACGATGAGAAGAAAAGAGATTTTTTCTTCAATACTCCCCAGTTTTGTAGGCTAGTCCTTAGTTTTTGCCATCTTAGCACATTTTTAAAAATTTTCTGATTGGAAATTTTTTTTAGTCGTTTTCTTGAGCCTTATGTGTCATTATCGTTTTCTATCATTCAGCCGTCATCGATAGATTTGAATCTTATTTTTCAGTCAAATAACTTTATAATGCCTATTAGTTGATATAGAGATACTTTTAGTGATTTATATTGATCATAAGTACAATCTATGTACTTTTCCTACTTTTATTATCAAAAATTACATCATTAACGGAGAATCAAGATACTGCAATGATTCAAAATTACCTAAATTTGCAACAATGTCTTAGAAAACAAAGAAATTCACACTGAAAATCTTTCAAAATAATACCTGGTATATGTAAAATAGTATAAAACAAAAATAAACAATAAAATTTAAATATCTTAAGAAAAAACAATGAAAAATGCTTCTTTATCGTATTATTTACCACTCCATTTTCAACTGTCAAGTTATACTAAAATGT
>BGPR01054161.1:0-10259 GCA_013235015.1 Araneus ventricosus
GACGCATTATATGAAAGATTGCAAATATACTGACATCTTGTTAAAATTTTCTTCAAAATAATAGTTTTTGACGCAATTTTAAATATGACCATATCAATAAAAGTAATGGGGAGGGGTAGAGTAGTGATATACTCCTTTAATGATTTCTGCGAACACGAAGCTCTTTATAGCCTGTAAAGATAAAAGGTTACTTTGAGTGTTGGTTTTCTAAATGATATTGTCATTGTTATTGAATTTAAGACGTTCAGAGGAAAATTCTGAATGGTAGTCAAATGAATAGGAATTTAAATTTTATTGACAATGATTCATGCAATATTTTATTCTTCTTTAAATGTTTTAGGGTGAAACATCTTTGATAAAACTAGTTTAACTATATTTCCTTCTCATAAATACAATTTTAAATATTTGTAGCAGCTGTCAGATAATCTTCATATTTAAATGAAATTATTTGCCGTCTCATTAGATTATGTTTATCCTAAGTGCTCTCTTGACATATAGGGGAGAGTCACCGAATTTGGAACCACCTGAATATTTTTTTTAATGTGCAATGATAGAGAAGTAATTTTAATGAAAAACATAAACTATAATATTTTGTAGTTTATTTATTTTCAGAACAATGTTATTAATTTTTTTATGAAACACACTTTATAGTAGAAAAAACAGCATAAAAATTTGTCATTGACCCAATCAAGGAAAACTGTTGACCAGATTTCGTCACTGGTTGCCCATATTGGACCGCCAATTTCTTTAAGCGCATTTAAAGCAAAAATAAATGATTCCAGAATTTCCCCCGTGAACCTAAGTATGGCATTTTATGTTCTGTATCATTTCCTCTCCCCTTTATTTCCTCACAAATGATACAAAACTACGTAATCCAATCTAGGCACCGTTCCGAATTCGGCCATTACTCCCTATGCATTTATAAATTTATTATTTTAAGCGCTATTTATTGCACAGTTTAATATTTATTTTTTAAGTCTTTGTGATTATAGAGTAAAGGAAATTCTTATTTTTTCAATTTAGATTTTCTTCAGATATTAAAATTCTTTGCACATTATGCTAACTGTTATCTGAATATGATTTAAAATATGAAGGACTTCCTTGATTGAAGTGATATATATTTTAGTTACTTCTGATAAATAACTAAATATTCTTTGGATAGTTATCAAAATCGCTCAGGGTTAAATATCGTGCCAACAAATTGTGTATATCCGACTACTAACTGTATAAGGCTCTACACCTCTGAATCCGAGTAAAACCGTACCCAGTTTAAAATAGAAAAACAGTTAACCACCAGCTTTCCAACTTAAATGATGGGATATTTCTAGAGTTAGTTTTTTTTAATCAAATATTTTGTCAAATAAACAAATGGATTTTCAAGAAAAGGGCAAGAACATGAATGGAATTTTGTGTAAAGCACGAGGCATGCAGCTCAATTTTTTACGGTCATGAAGCACCTAATTGCAAGACTTATTAATTATTTTTTCGTGTACACTCGCTTTCATTCAGTAAGTTTTATTCAATCAGATGAATGTTGAAATGTGTTTACACAATTACTCGCTAATAATTTTTACTGAAATTTGTGTGGCTGTATAAAAATAAATTTCTATCGTTTTTACAAGATGTTAAGTGTTTCTATAATTCTCAAAATTTAGCGCGTTAATAAGTATCATGTATGCAGTGAAGAGAGGTGAATTGAAAATGGGAGATGAAACTTGATAACATTCCTCCGAACTTTTGCTTTAATGTTCTGTACTTTCTCCGAAGTTGGATAGGAAATAAATAATCAATTAGATTTAAAGCAAACTAAATCTTTCAGCTTCGTTCTTAGTTTTACTTTCGGAGACGCTATTGAAGCAACAGCGAAAACCACTTCCATTTTATTTCAAGTTGGATAAGAGGATTCCCTCCGGTAATGATGAAAACCGACGGCTACTTAAAGTTCGAACACTACCTCTTTTTTTCTAATCAAGCTGGTCTGAAAATGATATTTTTTTTCTAAGATAATGTATTTACTTATTTATTTGGAAAACACATTCTTGTTCTTCCTTTCAAGTTTTGCCTTCGTTGTTGGTTAAAAGGACGTCTTTCATATTTCCGATAGCAATAAATGGAAAAGGGCAACCGACAAAACAAAGTGAAGTAATCTGATACCCTTTTATATTCTCACGGGTTAAACATCCGATGTCAATATGGCGATTTAGAATAACAAAGAATTCGTGAAATAATATGCATCAAGTTTAAATTGCTCGGTATGAGAAAGAGCCGTAAGCTGTTTAGACTATTCTTTATTCGAAAGCTTGTCTGAAACAGATATTTTACTTGATTTCTTCAGAAATAATTCCAAATATTTGTTGTAAAAGACAGATTTGAGTAGGAATTCTAAAGAAAGAATAAGATCTCGAGGAACTGAAGACGTCAATGAGATTCTATTGCACTTTGGAACTACAGATGCCATCTTAAATGTTCCAACTCATTCAGAATTCATTTACATAACATTTTAATTCATTAATTAAATAATACGAATTCACATATTTATTCGGTGCTTGTAATTTGCACTGGATTCCTTCGATGTTTACATGTCTAGAATTATATTTCACAATATCTCTCTTTTAATCAAATCGTCGCCCTTGAATCATCAGAACGTTTGAATTTCATTCGGAGATAGTTTAAATATATTTTATTTTAAACAAAGCAATCTAAAAATTTCGAAGTTTTAGGTATGTCATTGATTTGGTAATAGCAGACGTTCTATTAAAAGACCTTTATTAAAAATAAAAAATTAATATTGTACATGTGAATCATTGGCTGATTTTGATAACTTGTTATCTATCTGAGAATAATGAATAGATATACTTCATTATTTAAATTGTTTTTCTCTTATCATAACAATGTACAATCTTTCAATTTTTTTTCAAAACTGAAATTGTTTTTATTAAGACTTCTATATGAAGCCATGAAATTCGTAATAAATATATATGATATTATTTCATTCAGTAGAACCTTTTTGATCAATCAGATGCATAATTGAAATCTTGTAACGTATGAAAATTATGGACTTTAAGCTAATTTCTCATAAACCCTGCAAAATTCGGGATTTGGATGTTCTAAAATCACTTATTTCTCTTGAAAAAATTGTATTTTTTAAAATTGTTTTGTTAAACTGAAGATGACTGACATTAGATGAGCCTTAAAAGCCTCGTATTCACTACAAATTAAACAACAATGATTTTGAAAAGATGTTTGGGTAATGGAAAAATTTGTGTAATTTATATTACTAGAGATGACTGTCTAAGCTGTACTTGAGAAGTTAATCGGCATTAATACACAGATGCTTAAAAGCTAAGAATAAATTGATAAATAATTAAAATTTAAGGATTTTATTGAACAGAAACAATGAAATCGCGTGTATGGATCTATTTGAAAAACCAAACTGGGTGTTAAACTTATTTTATTATTGTAATATGGTAATACAGTGACTTCTGAAAAATTTAAGTTTATAATTTTTCTCTGAATTTCATTCCTTTTGTGAACAGAGCAAACTGATCTAATTACACTTTTATGGAATTTTTTAAATATCTGGATACCTAATTTATCAGTTGCTAAAAGTGGAAATCTATGAATGTCGAAGACAGAGCAGGTACAAAGTGAAATGGTTTCAAAAAGGAATACTGTATATGGTGCGAGATTTAAGCGATCGAAACGTGGACAAAAATACAAGAAAAAAATTTCCACTAAACTGACATCTGACAATTAAAGTTGGTAATGTATCCTGATGATGTCTGCAATCATCTGATGAGATAAAGACATAATATATATATGCATTCATTCATATAGTCACAATATTTAACCTGAATGGATAAAGAATGCTAGGTCGCAAGTCAATGAGAATACAAGTATAGAAATTCGATCAGATCTATTTACTTTTTAAGAAAAGGCCTCACCATACTTAAAACTAGGGTGCTATATGTATCTTTAAAGATTCTGGTTTTTAGAGTCTGCTCTCTTATTAATATGCTCATGTGTTGTTAAGAATTCATTTTCTCTTGTA
Source organism: Araneus ventricosus (assembly GCA_013235015.1). Taxonomy (NCBI): domain Eukaryota; kingdom Metazoa; phylum Arthropoda; class Arachnida; order Araneae; family Araneidae; genus Araneus; species Araneus ventricosus. The sequence goes on from BGPR01054161.1 coordinate 4,052, forward strand.
ACATCATCATTTGCTCAGATTCTTCGGAGTTCAATGAAACTCGCACCGTAACAGAAAAAGAATCTTTTGTTGTTGATAAATGAACAGTTTTGTCTGTAAAGGTTTCTCTTTTACAAACTTTGTATGAGATTTTTCTCCAATAAAAAGAGAATTTTAGATTCACGGTATAAAGGGAAATGATGAATATCCATTTTTGGAAAGTTTCACTTTTTGAAACTTTGTTTATATCATTTTTGGGGTGATCTTCTAGTACCTCTTTTTCCATTTATTTTTATCTCATTCCACCGAAATTGGATTAATTTTAAAATTATAATATGTGCTTGGTATTTGTTTTATGTTGAAAATTCATTACAAGCCAAAATTTGAAGAAAAATATTTGACTCTGATTTCTTAAAAATTGCGAAGTACTACTTAGTCTTCAGAAAAATATTCCCATCCAAAATAATCAGTTTCAGTTTTAAAATTAAGAATGGATGTTCTACAGGTTGTCTGAAAACTGTATATTCACATTTATAGCCAGTAATTGACTTTTCGGATGTCAAATAGTAGACAGACAAATCTTTGAATTAAAAAATTCAACGTCATGTGCTAGTCGAAGTCTAATAAAGCAGTTGAAATATCATGTCAGGTCTGAAGCAGATTTTCCTGTGGATATACTATTAGTTGAATCAATGACAAGTTTGACGGTTTTCAAGATGTTCATAAAGAACATCGTATGATCCTCGGCCATCTTCACACATATAAGGCAAGAAATATTTATTTTTATAAATGATTGTGGGAAGAAAAATTGTGTATTTTCTGCTGTATAAGATACACAATGACCAGTGTAGCGTTTATTCTCATACAACTGCATGAGAATAAACGCTAAAAATAAGAAAGCTTCATAATATTACAGCTTTTTGATTTCTGCATCCCAACGTATTTACAGCGCAGATTTTCTTAGATTTCTAACGGCATGTTTTCATCAGTTTTATACATGATAGATAAATCGGAATCATGATAGATGTCGGTGGTTTTCTGTAACTTTTCTTTGGATATTCATTTTTGCGCTATCACTTATTATCTGCTTTGAAGTCGCCTTTAATTCGAGTAACGATGAAGTTTTGTTGAATATTTTCATAGCATTCCTTGTACTTCAATTGTGTTTTCAAACTTCTGTTAACATATCAGAATGAATTTGCTTCATTCAAAGTTTAATGTGATTCCTTCAATTTTTTAGAAGATTAACAGTATTCCTACTAAAAGTATTAAAAGGCACAATTTCAGTTTAAGTTTCGAAATTGTTTAAAATTATTTTCTTGGGTTTTTCTTTTTAAGTCTGCTGTTTGGAGCGGGGGGTGACAGCTCAGGTGTAGTCCTCGTCATCTGACCGTGGTTCAAAATGAAGAAGTCCGTCCCAAAATAACCCTCTTGTTGCTTCAAAACGGGACGTTAATATAACTAAACTAAACTTTTAACTCTGCTGCCTTTTCAACTTCTCCTATACCGATTGCAAAACTAATTTAGCTCTGTCTGTACTCCCCAGCTCCAACTGGATCTAAAATATGCCTCTAGTATGCCTATTTATATAGAAAGATGCTTTGAAACCTGTCCTTTGATAACATTTGGAAGCAATTTTTAAAACTTCCATCACTTTCTGAAAATTGGAACAGTTGAGTGATACAATATTTTAACATTTTCAGAAAATAATTATGAGTTATCCAATTGATTTTAATTAAATTTTTATTCCATATGTATTGCGCGATTTGGTAGTGAATTCGAGAAAAAAATAGTTTCAAGATTCCATAATATCTATAAAATAAATTATGAAATATCAAAGACTAAAAAGCAGAAAATAGAAAACGAAAGGCAAAAGTTTTTAAAACAAGCTTTTCATTGTGTATTAAAAATGAAGAAAATTATATTATAATTGTGATTATAATTCCAATATGCTTACAAGAATTATATCAGCACTTCGCGCTTTTGCGATTTCGCTTTGACTTTCTCACTTTTGCTAAAAAATTATTTTCTTATTTTTAGAATAGAAATAAAAACGTGTTTTTAAAAAGTTTTTATTTCTATTCTTCTACTATAGTTCAATGATTAAGTTAATGTCAAAATTTACTGTAACATGAACTGATAAAGAACGTGCTTTGTACACTTGAAGTATTAGTAAGGAATTTGTTTTATTATAATTTGCCTTTTAAAATAGGTCATTTTAGCAATAACTTCTAAAAATAATAGTGTAGAATCGAGAATATTCACACAAATAGAGAAATATCATATAAAATAATGCACAGGCAACAGCGCAAGTGAAATTGTCTTTTAATGCATTTATTAATACTACTTACGGCAACCATCATCTGTATAAAATGTGGTTATTGAACAAAAAATTTTTAATTACAGTTCTATATTAATGATTGTTGATTACTAATTATGAAACCCGAAATTTTATTCATGAAGAGTAAGTTTGTGCATATTATAACTAGATACTTTTATCTTTCTTCTGATTCAAATTAAAGCTGAAACTGAAAAGACATTTTTTAAATAATATTTCATTATTATTTTGATCCAAAACGCAAGATGTCCAATGGCAACTTTTAGTAGAAATAGGTGTATATTAAACTGCAGTGAAATAGTATTAAATATGAAAGATAAGAAAACTTTGCGAGTCATCAGCTAAGAAAATGAGTAGGTACTTTTGTGACACCCTGCATTGCTCTTGAGCTATTTAACTATTTGCACGTTTGGAAAATAACACATTTCCAAAGTTAAAATTTCATATTTCTTCAATTCCTGAAATGATATTTTCAAAGCACAATAAACAAAATGTTTAGAAGTCCTCCATGCCATTTTATTTATTCATGTATATCACAAAATATGCAGGCATTCCATTAAAAATTAAATTTGATTTTATATATCTTTTTGTGCTTAAGCATACATTAAGTCCTGAAGTGAAACTTCTAAAACAATGGTTGCGAATTCGAAAAAACGGTGACGGAAAGCAAATTGAAACGCTAAGAAAAGGCAAAGAAAAAAAATGAAGAAAAAGAGAAAGAATTATTAGTGCTGCATGAAAGCCAATCGATTTCGATGAAACCGCGTTAGCTAGCAGTCAATGAAAAAAGAAACTTTACACAAGTTTACACATCAGGAAGTGTAATCAACATTCGTATGTTCTATTCGTTTAATAGACGTTTAGATCTATATTTTCTACATACCTGTCGAGCAATTTAAAATCTGCGAAAAAGTTAAAATTTCAAAAACAATAAGTAAAATATTTACAAATAGAAGTTTCGCTTTAACCTTATGCATACATGACGCTGTAGCACACCGACTTTTTATAATTCAGTTAAAGTTTCGTGCGAGTTTTTGTCGCTTGTTGTAGATGAACAATTTAAAGAGAAATACTTATTTGTAGCTTACAACCACCTCCGAAAACAAACGAAAACTCAAAATCAAAATCTCGGCTCCATTTCAGATTCAACATCATTACCTCTATATTCCATCCGCCGATATTGAATCCACGGAATACCGAATACCTTGTTAATCGATTCTGGCTGAGCAACAAACAACTGCAAAAAAGTACGTTTCCTTTGCCGTTCCTTTACTTCGTAAGAAAGGGATTTACAGCTTAGCAATCTCCTGTCAATTTGTTACATTTGGTGATCATTTCTGCTCGGGTGATCAGAATCTCATTTTTCGAGTTGTGATTTATGGGTCTTGGTATCACTACGTCTGAATTCGGAGATTCTTTTTGAGAAAGAGTTTGTTTCTCATTTTCCAACCAAGAGAACAATGGGGAAGTAACCAAACAAATGTTACCCATAGCTTCGAATTTTTAGTAGGGGAATACCCATACTGGTCGTTCTTTGAATGGAAAGCGTGAGTAAGATTTAATTCAATTCGTTCAAATGTGCACGCTCGGTATGAAATAAAAATCCATGCGGCGAAAGAAAATAAAAAAAAATGCTCCCATTCTAGCCTTGGGCAGGAAAAATGCAATCCAAGACGGAATTTCCATTTCTGAAGAAAGGATTGGGATAAGCTTTGGGCCATATCTAATGCCAGCTTCTTTTTTAAAATGCTTAACTTTAATGCTACGATGAAACTTTATAATTCTCTGCGTAACTCTAAAACATGTCAAAGAAACTCTGTCGGAGTTATATTATAGCGTCTGGTTTCAAATTGATTTTAGGGGTGGATTTATGAAACCGGCAGTCGTTATAAAACTTATGTTGCAGTGAGTTCTTATTGAATTTTATCGCTAAATGCGAGTGCAAAAAATCTGAAATGACTAATAGATCACCAGTCTTGGTTAGATTAAAAATATTTTGAATTATTTATCTATTATTCATGAACAGATGTTTGAAAAATAGCCAACGGTTTTAACTTTATTCATAAAAAAGTTTATACATTACGATTCTCTCTGAAATTGATAAATTTGTAATAACTTTTCAATATGTATCTTGAACTTGATGAATTGCTAGAATTTAGAATTTTTATGAAACTAATTTAGTTTTCATTTAGCGATACATTAATAAAGTGTAGAGTAATATAAAAAATAATTGAGATTATAATTATTAATATAAATTGAGGGTACTTTGAATAGCAAAAGCAACTACTAAAATATATTTATCAAATAATTTTGTGAATTATAAGAAAATTTTTCATTCTTATTGTTAAAACCAGTTTTACGAAAGAATGCTTTTATTTCTACATAAATTCAATTTTTTCTGGTCGTTAAGCTACTTGCATCCTGATAGAGACACAAAATTCCACAGAGATTATCTTATATGTCATCAACGAGGAGAAACTTGAGTGACAGGCCAAGACCAGGTCTGGAAGCGTAAATGCTTAAAAGGTAGGTTTTCCTTTGTAGAACAATAATTCCTCAAAGTAAATTTGATTTCTAAAAAAAAGTCTCTTTATATTAAAAATAAACTAAACATTATGGGATTACAAAAGTTAGAAGAAAATTACCATTGAGATTTATTCACAAATTGTTACTTTGCTTAATGGTATGTATACTTTATGTTAAATAATAATAAAAAATCTTTCATTTAATCAAATTTTTTATTCTTATTCAATGTCTGGTTGTATAAATTCACATGGATGTTTTTTTAGTTACTTCCATTCATTTTTGTCTATTTAATAATTGCGCAACTTAAATAGTATTTCAAAAACGGAAAATTTTTTTTAAATTATTCAGTCTAAGAACGTTCTGCGATGGGTTTCTTTTACGAAGTCTGCATATTATTATTTAAAAGACTTTATGAAATTAATTTTTTTGTTCAACCTTAACCGCCATTCTGAGAAATATATAAAAAGTAATATTTCTAATGTTTTATAAGAACTTAAAGTTTCTTCTACTGAAAAACAAAATAATAAATGGCCAATAATAATCATTGCCTTATAAAAGTTAAATTGAACATGCGAGTACTTTGTTTTTGATATGATATCAAAACCATCGGGTGCACGAAGCAAAAAAAATCTTAGTTTAGTGTAAGATGCAAGTAACAAACTGTAAACGCTCTACTATAATTATGTGCAAAATTAAGGAATCATTTGATAAAATGCGTACTGGAGTTAATACTAGAACAATGGTTTTAGAATCAGTTATGGAGAATCGCAACATCCAATCGTTGAAAACCTCGTATTTTACACTGAAATTACAATGAGGACATTTAGGGGACCAACTAGAACGAAGACGAAAAGGGATTTCGTCTGACCCATTTCACAGAAAGCTGATAACGATGAAACTTTTCATCAATAGTCATCATCAAAATGCAATTTAAATTATGTATTTAATTTAGAAGTATGGCTGAGTATTAAGAATATTCAACCTTCTAAAATTCAATATAACTGTTCGAAGTTTCCAAATTTTAAAAAATATCAATTCGTGCACACACTCATCATTTTTGTTTCTTGGAAAGCAATTCAGCTCTTGCAATGTTGATACATTTTCTGAATTCTGTAGTACTGAACTGGTATTTTTTTATAAGTTGGTCCTATATATCTAGCTTTCCTGAAATTCCTTATGAAAGAAAAATTACATTATTGTTTCACATGCACAGTAAAAAAATTATTTTACTACAAATGCTCATATTTTCTCTAATATTCAAAGTATAACAAATTTTTACAGTTTCTAACATGTTGTCAATTATTCTGTAAAGCTCATACAATTTGGTTTTAAAATGAAGCAATACGTAACTGAACGAAGTACAGA
>BGPR01054162.1:0-10259 GCA_013235015.1 Araneus ventricosus
TTCATCTGCAACAGTCGGCTTTAAAATAGTTTTTATGTTTCGGTATTTTCGAAACTGGTAGAAAATTGAAATTTTAAGTTCAATTTTATCAAATTTCACCATGCACGAAAAACTTAATCAAACCAAAGAGATTTTTAATAATTGCATTCGTGATTGGAAAAAAACAATTTCAAAATTAATCAAAGCAAGCTATGTTTCATGTAGGATTGAGGTAGAGTAAGCAATGATTAGAATTATCTATGTGGAATATTCTCAAAAGATAATCTGTCGCAAAGAGAGCAAACACACACAGACGTGGTAACTCTTTTATCGTTATTCGAAGTAAATCACACACACACAGTCTTCACGCATGCAGAAAAAAGTTCTTTGGAGGTTAAAATTGTTGAGAGTAAATTTATTTGATCAATGTAAAAAGCAATTAGAATGTAAAACATGAGTTTCATTTCATTAATTTATTCAAACCTAAGAGATTTTTATTTTTCTATGTTATTGATAGAATATTCTTAAGTCGTTTTCATCATTGGAAGAAACGCGTTTAAAAATAAAAGTGAATTTTAGTCATATATGGAAAAATCGCAAAGAGAAGCAGACACACACACAGATATGGTAACTCTTTTATCGTTATTCGAAATAAATCACACACACAATCTTCATGAATTAAACATGCATGTAAGAAAAAAAAAGTTCTTTGGTGGTTAAAATTGTTGGGATTAAATTTATTTGATCAATGTGAAAAGGAATTAGAATGTAAAACATGAGTTTCATTTCATTAATTTATCCAAACCTAAGAGAGTTTTATTTTTCTATGTTATTGATAGAATATTCTTAAGTTGTTTTCATCATTGGAAGAAATGCGTTTAAAAATCAAAGTGAATTTTAGTCATGTATGGAAAATTAGTTAGAGAATATATATATATATAATTAATGAAATTGAATAAATAGTTCGTGAAATAAAATAAGATTGAAAGGAATTGAGATGAAAGTCGAAAAAAGTTTGAAAAAAAAAACACAGAAATCGGTCGAAATTTTTTTTTAAGTATCGAAATAAATGTTTTATTAGTTAATAGGCGAAAATTTTAGATTAGTGGAATGTTTTATATAGTTTTAGAATTAACTATGATGAATGGTCCCTAAATTTTTTAGATAAAATAATTTGTGATGAATCTATGCATTTGCAAGGTTTAATGTCACCTTTCTAGTGTTATTCGAAGTAAACAAAGTCTTTATAGATAAGTTATATGTCCAACAAAAAAAAAGAGCGATCTTTAATGGTTAATATTAATGAAACAATTTGGTCGATGTTAAGTGAATTCGGAAAGAAAAAAAAATAATGCCAACACTTTCTCGTTCAAGAATCAAATTTTTCATTTAAGTTTAAGAGAGTTTAACGTTTGTTATTCCTGAAACAATTAAAAACGGAATTTTAAGTTAACTTATTCAAACTAAGTGATTTTTAGTGCTCTTGTATGTTATTGTTAGAATATTCTAAAATTGTGTTTGTTAGTGGAAAAATAAGCTTGAAGCAAAGAGGAAAGTTGAATGATGAAAGAAAAATAAATCCAAGTTGGATCATTCGAAGAATTATTCTTATAAAAATGATTTAATTAAGAAACAGGTTTTATGAGAATTAGCAACTAAGTAAACATTTTGTTATTTAAGAACAGAAAATGCGCAAGTTTTGAAATTTTCCTGAAAACAAATGAAAAACGTTATTCGATAACGAAAAAAGAAAAATTAGCATGCCGAAAAACAGAATAAGATTGAAAGTTTAACTCTAATTGATGAAATTCTGTTCAAAAGCTGAGAAAATTCAAAGTCTCTAAAAACAGAAAAAAAAATGAAATTAAGATTGTAAGTATCAAATTTTTATGTTTATTTTATATTTAAATATTTTATTTTAATGCACGCATGATAAGTTATGATTGAATTGATGTAAATCTGTGAAAGGACATTGTGAAAAAAAAAATCTAAGCCACGAAAATCAAACTTTTGTAAAAGAAATAAGTCGAGAAAAATTCAAAGTTCCTCAAAAATTTTCAAAGTCCCAAAAAATAATTAATTCGTTATCTTAATTCCTTATCTAATCTAAGAAGGGGTTGGTGGTGGGGGTTAAAGTCCAAGAAAATTCCTTATCTCAACTCGGAAGAGGTTGACGATCACAGCGCCCCCTATACACCGAAACACGAAAGTCGGGGTCAACTGAGGTCAAACTGCGCTCAAACCGCTATTATTACCCTACTAAAAAGAAAGTAAGGCATTCTTTGCTTCGCGCACTCATTACGTCAACCGGAAAACAATAATAATGATACTAAACACAAAGTAACTGAAAAAGGATGAAAATTCCAAGAACGAAAAGAAGAGTAATTACTCATCAAGAGGAGAAATATCTCATTTGTACGATGCTTTTTCCATACATTACTGTTTGTCCGTCCCGAGAACTCGCCAAGTTGTCTACCTGACGGCAAGCTACAGCAACTGATTATGTTAGGGAACATCCATTTCGAATAGGGGGGAAACGACGGAATGCGGGTTTTATTTTATTCTTGGCACCAGTTAGCGGCGGTTGTTGTTGATCATTCGTCTTCTTGGTTTTACCGACTTGCACGTTCCTTCCCATTTGGAGCTAAGTGCGCCAATGTAACAAACTTGAATGAACGTTTACCTACTCGAAATGGATTCCTCTTACGATAACCTGTTTCCATAGCGACCGTGGGATTTTAAAAGTCAAAACGTGGTTTTGATTTATGGAAGTTGGTTTCTTCTTCTTTCTTGGAAGCTAACTTCATTATTCAAATGCACATCTAAATAGATGCCATACAGGCAAATGATAGCTTGACATTTTCTCCATATAAATTTCTGCGTTTTTTAAAATTTTATATCTCACTTGCACTTAATTTTTTTAAAATTCCATTTAGAAAACTGTTTTTTCTGCTAAAGAGGACCTTTATAGACCATTTCCTCGCCTTTTACTCGAATGTGGAATTTTAAAATCAAACGTTATCTGGTTAGACAAACAAAAATAAACCCAACACTATTTGCATTTGAGGTAAATGTGAACAATATGCTTTGACAGGAATGTTTAAGTAAATGAAAAAGCTTCTTTCACTTCCCCTTCACTGAAAAATTAGAACTTTTCAATCAAACAAAAAATATCCTTTCTACGTTTGTATTTTCATATCAGTTACAACTAACTAAAATATAAATAAAAAGTTAGCAACATTTCTATGCATTATGAGAAAAGAAAACTTGGAAGTAAATACAAAGTCTCCATAAATCAATCAATGAATTCAAACATTCCAATTTTAAAAAGTACGAGGAAACTATTTAGAGAAGTCGCTACTCCAGTTCGAAAAGTTGCTTTTTCTGTCGTGCATGTGACAACAGTGTAAACTTCTCTATATACATTGAAGTGCATCATGGGATGCCTCCTAATACCGTGTGGGACTTCCTTTTGCCCGGTGAATGTCAGCAACTCTGAGTGGCATTGACTCAACAAGTTATGGGAAGTGCAATCGTCGGGACTCGCACTTTACAGTGAAGATTTAGTCAACGCCACGTCGAATTGTTGCACTTCGAAGGGCAAAAGGAGTTTTACACACGATATTAGGCGGTATCCTATGACTTTTGGAACTTCAGTGTCTAAACAAGGTGGTTTAAATATGATCGGGACTGATTTGTTAGTAAACAAGCCACACTGGTTTGCTTTGGTTATATTAACGTCCCGTTTTAGAGCAACACGATGGCTATTTTGTGACGGACCTCGTAATTTTGAAACGCGCTCAGATGACGAGGACGACACCAAATCTGGCACCCCCCTCTCCAAACTTCCACGCCACACCAACGGGAGGACGTTTGACCACTACGTGTGATTTGACGTGCAACAGGCCGGCGGATCTTCAGTGGAATCGGGTTTCGAACATGGAACCTTCCGGCCCCACAGCCGAGACATTACCACTAGGTCACCACGTCCTCAAAACAAGCCGCAATGTGCAGCTGCTGTGCGACCTTGGGAGTGTTGACCTCCATTCTCCCTCCTGCTCCGGATTAGAACCTGATCATTACTGTCTGGGAATTGCAAGGGGTCTATTCTGGTACCCCCGGTTGGGTTGGGTTCCGCACGTTAACAACGGAACCCAACCCAACCGGGGGTACCAGAATAGACCCCCAAGAGTGATGAACGATCAGAAGGTACCGCGGAGCATGGAACAACGCATTGTGATCAAATTCCTTCTTTGGAGGAAATGTCCTGTCGTCTGAAATTCCCCACAGACTCCAACAACAGAAGGGGGAAGAATATCTCTCACAGAGCGTCTGTTGCAGTGGTGTGAGTACTTCAAGGAGAGCTACTGGCATGCGGCGTGCAGACTTCCACACTGTTCGGGAGTAGATACACTACGCCGCCAATCAAATGCTACCAGAACGTTGGAACAAACGTGCTGACAACGGAGTGGAGTGCGCTGAAGACTGATATGTACAAGTAAATGCTTGGCAATGATGTATCTTTTTATCAGTCCCAGTGAACCACCTTGCATTTTTACGCGAAAAATTGCATCGCCTGTTAGGAGATAAGCTGAGCAACTATTGACGGTTACATTGAAGTATTTGCAACACCTTTCACGTTGCAATGCATTTTAATAATTAATTTATGCCCCCATGAAATTAACACGTTACCTGCCACTATTCACGACTGAAATTCGATGCGTCTATCTAATTAGATGGCCCCTTCTCTGCTATCTCTTAACAGGTTGATCTCCACGTGAATCAAATACGATTCACACGGCTATCAAATAAGATTCATACCTACTATTTAATCAGATGACCCCTCCTCCATTATAACTAAGATATAACAGAAAAGGGGCCATCTAATTAGATAGATGGTTCGAAATTCAGACGTGAGTCGTGGTGACTGAAGTGTTAACTACAGTAGAGGAGGGGTCGTCTGATTAGATAGTAGGTATGAATCGTATTTGATTCATAAGGCGATCAACGTGTTAATCAATCACTAAAAGAGGTATTGAAAATAAATATTGAGCAAATGATGGAAAAAAATTTACCGTGTTTCTTTTTCACCATTTTAAGGATTTTTACTTTCTCGTATACGAAGTATACAAAGTATTGTAATCGTCAAAAAATTCGAACTCGAGATTTTGACGAATCTCCACGTTTTAGACCTCCCTGAGTCCGAAAAACAAAATTTTGGAATTATGTCTGTCTTTGTGTCTGTGAACACGATAACTCGAAAACTAATAGAATTACGGGGATGAAAATTGGTATATGATCTTTACACATAATTCTTAAATTTCTGTCAAATTTTTGAAAAAAATCCACCGAAAGAAAATCTGTCTGTCCGCGTTCATGTGAACTCTATAACTCAAAAACTTAAATAGCTAGATAAATAAAATTTTGTACACAGTTTTTTCATTGGAAATGTAGGTTCGTATAAAATTTTGAACCAAATCCGTCAAGGGTTGACCGTCTGTTGGTCTGTATAATAGTATACTTTTGAACACCATAACTTCTTTAAAAAATTACTTAGATAAATTAAATTTCGTATGTAGCCTTGAAACCCTAATTGTAGATCTGTCTCTAATTTTCGTTTAAATCGATTAAAAAAGGCGTTGAAATTACCTATTCGGTTTTTTCTCAATTCTACGCAAAAAAAACCACAGATAAGAACGCTGGAGCGAGTGTTTTCCCCATCTTAGGGAATACCGCACGCTTTCCGGCGCGCGGTGTATTTCCTCCCCTTCCCCCTCCGTGTTAATCGTATGCGAGAAAGTTTTGGGTAGCCCACCTGGTTTATGATATGGTTTACAATGTGAAATGTTTCAGCACACATCAGCGTGAACACCATTTATTACTTAAACAACTTTTTTCACCTGAAATTTCATTTTTAATCTTGCTTTTCTTCTTATATTAAGATCATTTATCTATTCAATTATTTAAGAGTAATCCTATTTATTAAAGTCTATTATTTGTCATTTTTCAGTTCTTTATCTGCATTTGGGTATTGCAAGTAAACAACTTTAGATTTGATTACACGATATTTCTTAAAATTCTTTTGGTCAAAATACTTTATCTCTTTTCATTACATATACATTCACAGCATTAAAACTCTTAGAAATAATATAACTATAGATATAAACATTTTAAAAATACTTTTTAAAACTATTTTTATGGAAATTTTTAAATAAGGTGATCAATTTGTGGGTACCTGGTATTTTGATCACATTTACTGTTTCCGGTGCTGAAATTTTTTTCAGTAAATTTTCATTTCTTTAACTCAATACGGTTTTATGATATATTGTTTTATATATGCCACAAACTAAAAGCTCACATCATATCCTGAGTTCACTGAAATAAGACAAATTCAAAATACAAATTCATAACATTTAGCTATGTTACAAAATAAAATTTCTGATCTGAATTTATTACAATGAGATAAATTAATAAATCATTTTTATGGAATATGTGTACATATATATCAATGTCACAAATTAAAATTTCATATTATCTCTTGAGTTTATTGAAATATTCTGGATGACATATAAAGTATCAAGGTTTTAAAAATTACTTTATTATTTTTATTCAAACATAATCGATGAAAATCAACAAATCAAAATGCAGAACTTGCACTTGAATTCAGTTTTTAATCAGCGATATATTTAGTCATTCATAATAATTTCATTGTGTGTGAGAGTGCCATTTAGTCATTCATTAGTAGTTCATTAAACAGTTTTATGACTTCTAATATACTTTCTTAAAGAATAAAAAAAATATACGTACATTTCTATAATTCATTAAAAATAATTTTTTTTATCTTAAAATTTATTGAAATGTGATAAATTAAAAATGCAACATTTGTGATGAATGGTTATTAATTTACTACATATATAGCTACTCTTTAAGGAATATAATAGAAACTTCATTTAACCAATTACATACCGTGCCGGTGCATCGTACATGAATCGAATTGTGATATATATAATTTTTAATTATGAACTAACATTCATCCAGATACATTATAATTCGATACAGAAATGACGTGAGATCCATAAACATCTCAAGTATTCTATAGACTCTAAATTGAATTAAAATGCAACACATTTCCAAAAGAGAAGGTGTTATCTAATTAGATAAGAGAGAGCAAAAATGATGATTTCCCTTATTTTGATGCGTTACGTAGCACAATTTTCGTGACCCTATATTCATCAATAAAACATGTTAACAGAGAAAGCAAAACAGTTATCGAATTCTCCATTCTAAGAAAGTAACTTCCATTATTTTATCACATTATTTAACATAAGATGATGATGATGAGGCTGTTTGAGATGTATGCTCGCTCCTTGGCTGCTTTATATTTAACATAATTTTTCGTTACCCTAAAATCGTCAATAACAGTGTTAGGAGAGAAAACAAAAACAATTAAAAGATTAACTTCCTTTACTTTGTCGCGTTAAATGGCTCAATTTGAGTAACCCTAATATGGAATATTAGGAGAGAAAGCAAAACAGTTAAAATGTTAACTTCCTTTTATTTTGTCTCGTTATTTAACGCAGTTTTTGTGACCTACTAATCATGAACAGAACAATTCGCTTTAAAAATTCCTATAAATGATCACCAACATATTCACATTTGTACGTATTTCTTAAAATGCAAAATAGTGAAAGTGCTCTATACGACGTATTGACTATGATGCCTTGTTGAAAATAATATATTTGACAACTTACCTGTTACTTCCCGGGTCTTCTTCCTCCCCTCGTATCTTCAGATTTGTTTTGTGACACTGATCGTAAATTGAAGAGCAATTTTTCATCAGTAATCAGCTTGTAAAAAATAGCATTTTCATATTGATAGAGTAACTCTTCAGTGGAGGAGGATGACGCTTTTTATTTATCGAAATATTGTGGATTATCTCAAAAGTGATAAGAGCTGCACCTTGAAACTGATAGAATAACTTGCGACGAGCATTAAAAATTCGTTCTTCGCCCACTGATAACCCAGAAATAAAGAAAATGATTTGTTTTTCTATGCTTTGTTCTCATTTATCATGCTGTGTTAATCAGTGTTCTACCCTTTAACACTGAGATTTACGTGAGAAGAGAATCCAATATGCGTACACTTTTTAAAATTTTTTAACTTATTTAAAAATTATCAATGCGAATTAATTGAGTTCTCCGAAATGTACGACTTCATGTTTTGTTTCCCTATTATTAAAAAATAAATACCTTCTTTAATGTTTATTGAAGCTCGGGTAAAAAATAAAGGACCTTATGCACAGTTTTGGTTCGAGAGTAGAGAAAAACAGCTGCGGAGGAATGAACAAAATGTTCGGCCTATAAGCGACTCAGAAATAAAAGCAGTTGTGAGTCAGCTGTTTAAAACTGACCACTGGCTGCCGCCAGTGGGTCACGTGTCGAAGGATGTGACGTCACATGCATAAGGTCCATTGGTCACACAAATATGAAGACCTGCAAACACTTAAAACACAAACAGAAAACGCGTGTTTTGCCATGAAAGAACATACATTGCTGATTAGCAAGAACTATTTTTAGTGAGAGGTGTCTTTTACTTAAAAAATGGCAACGATTTTAACAGCATCAACTAGAATACAACTCAGTTTTGCTTCATCTGTGAAAAATGAAATTTTCATTATGCAAAAAAATAATCGTTAAAAGTTTTATAAATAATAATAAGAAAGTTAGTTTATAAAGAAATTTCAGTTTTAACTTCAGATTCACATATACAGGGTTCCCACTTAAATAAGTGCCAATCACTCCCTTTAACATCAGAACGACGTCAGCTTTAGTCACGATAATGGTGTCTAGGTATAGTAAAACGTCTATCGCTATGCGATGAGACAACTTACAACGCCACCTGCTGGAAAACTTTGAGGTTAGCGTTCCTATCTCGAAAACGGTACAAAATAGAGGAAAACTGTCAATTTAGGAGGGTAAATTGTAGATGGTTATCGATTTAGTACAAAAAGACACTTTGTGCACATTAATACGAAGAACAGAACGCTCAAAATGCACAGTTGTTTGTTCGCATTTTCCAAAATTTTGACATCACAAGACATGAACAAGAGGAGAAGAGGTTATTTTTCTGTGAAAAAAGGACCCCATTATACTTTTCCTGTGGGAATAACTCAAACAGCAGGTGTATGGACCTTTCCGACAACATTGCAGGACTTTCGATGACGTATTACTGTTGCTTGTGCTTGCGCGCCACCTCTATGCTAAAACGTGTGCAAAGTGAAATTTAAACAATGGCTCAAATCTGTATTGTAGATGACGGAGAGTACTTTGAACACCGGGGATAAAGGTATCTTTGTGATAACTAATTGTTTTTTTTTCTTTTAACCCTTTTTGTTACGGAAATCGTGAACGATAAAATGTGCAATTTAAGCGATCTGTTCTTAGTATTAATATACACAAGGTGTCTTTTTGTACTAAATCGATAACGCTCTAAAACTTTGTAATTGACATTTTCCCTTTATTTTGGAATTTGAAAATTGAATTCCTTTCGATATATTCAGGAAAAACTAAAAAAGGAGGATGAAATCCAAGATGGCGGCTGCAGCTCACTCCCCAGTCCCGGGACATCTAGTATATTCATCAGAAGCCCCTCACTTACACGTGTACCAATTTTCAAAACTATATGATTTAATGTTTTATCACCCCCATTTTGGACTTTCGTTCAATGGACTAATTGGGGACAATGCGACAATCTACCTGAAAACGGGACTGTCCCATTCAAAATGATACTTGTGGTCACATTAGTCATGGCACAAAATTCGCAATTTTCTAGTTGCTCCCGTATTGCTTTAGTTTAGCTATATTAACGTCCCGTTCTGAAGCAACACGAGAGCTATTTTTGGACGAACCTCGTCATTTTGAACCGCGTCAGATGACGAGACAACCCCTCAGCTGGCACCCCCTCTCCAAACTTCTGCACAACACTACAGGGAGGACATTTAACCCTTACGTATGATTTAACGAGCAACAGGCTCAATACACGACGGATCTTCAGTGGAATCGGGTTTCGAAGCCGAAACCTTACCACTAGGACAACGCGGCCTTCCGCACCAGTATTGCAACCGATGAACGATAAGTCTTCTCCACGCCATGTGACTTCCCCATTTCTCAGTGTCCGCAGCGGAATTTCCACAGTTAAGCGGATGTTCGGGTCTATTCTGATACCCCCGGTTGGGTTGGGAGACGTCACTTTTTCCGCACGTTAACAACGGGAAAAATGAC
>BGPR01054163.1:0-10259 GCA_013235015.1 Araneus ventricosus
CAAATTAGCCGCTCAAAGAAAGCAGAAGAGAGTTTTCGCGGTTTCCACGCGTGTGATCGTAATACCAAGTAACTCTGGGGAAAGTGAGAATTACCATAAGCAAAAAGTAATTGTTAACACGCCCATAATAAATTGAATAGACTTATGTAGTATCCCGAATTAGTTTTGCTGGAAAAAGAAAATTACCATTAATTTTTCATGAGGAAAAAACATTAGGAGACGCTTCTTCTTTAAATTCGGCGCATTACGAATAAAGTAGGATAAAATATTTTAATTCGACTACTTAATTTTTATTTTTCATTGCGCCATTGAAATGCTTGTGGGGTTTGTAGTAGACTTGTTGAAAAATCAAAGTATAATTACCAGGGATTTTTTCGTTGTGAAAGGAAGCGTTTTTCCAGTAAAAGAGATATTGTTTCTCGATATTATATTACATATAAAAACAATAGGGGCATAAATTCCTCCGCACTGCTTATTTTTGAACCTAAAATTAAAAACCTTTTAATCTAGTAGGAATAATTTCTTGCTTATTTTATGGAGTTTCTTAAATGTAAATTTTATCAATGGAATAGTAATTTTTAAATTTATTTGTCTTTAAGACTGTATAAATATCACTGAAATGCATATATTACTAAAATCATATCTTTTCGAACTTTCGATTTAATGATATAGTAACAAAAATTTATATTCATCCATAGTATCTTACCATTTTGCTATGAACTCCCGAATAAAGTTATTTGAATTGCTGAAGATAGATTATAGATTACCTTAACTTATTAGGATATCGACTTTCAGCTTTATTAAGCAAATCAAAATATTGCTTTTATCCGCTTAACAAGGGCCCAACCAAAATAGTATACATAGATAATGGGTAGCGAATATTAGTGATGATTGCTGAAAGAACTAATGTTGTTTCGAAATTTTTCAAATAACGATTTCAGTTTGCCTTAATATTTGTTTTAAATTAATATATGCATTTAAACGCATGTATAATTTTATTAATATTTTAAGTGAATTTTTAATTTTGGATAATATGCACTGATGCCTTTTTATTTCAGCTCTAAGCGCAATCTTAAGTGAAGCATTTATAAATGGAGATATGCCTATGCCCAAATGAAGGCTGATGCGAATTCGCAACATACTATTTACTATATACTTTTTTACTATTCCTTTTTGTGCTGTCTTTGCCAATCTGGGTTACAAAATAGAGTTATAAAAATTTTAATATTATAGTTCACCAACCTTTCAGCATACTCCCCCTTGCCATCCCTACTTAGCTCACCGTTCAGGGTATGAACGGTAAGGGTTCCCATGGACGGGGCCATAGACAGGGTCGGGGAAGCCTGACCACCTGTCCAAGTGTCACTCCCTTCCTTTCCACCCCCATGACAACGATTTGAGTGAGAACTGTCAATTTGTGGAACGTTCTGATTCCAAGGGCAGGGGTATAGCGTGTTGTTCTGTCAACTTGTGGAAAGAAGTTGTGAAGTTCTTTGACCTTCACAGTCTCCGAACAATTCCACTGCTGTTTGCCATTCATTGTGAGGTATTGCACACAATTGCCATTTAAGAAAATTCAAATTTTAGATGTTCAATGAAGTTTCCTGAATATCTATAAAAAAGTAGTTTTAGGATAGTCAGCTAGCTCATTTCCTGAAATACTTGAATGGAAATATCAATGCTCTTCATACCTGAGATGTAAAAAGAGTAATTTGATGCATAGTTATAGGGAAAATTGCATAGATTTGTCAGTATGCATTATGTTATTTACTTTATATCGTTGTTTTCTAAAATTAAAATTCTAATTATTTGTTTGTTTGAACCCTAAACAATTCCACAACCTTTGACGGATTAGACTGAAATTTGGTATTTACGTTTCTTAGTACTTTAAATGATTACCTTCGATATTTAAAAGTTACCAGCCCTCTATGAAGTGGAGGTACAAAAATAATTGCACAAAACTATTTTCAAACCATCTTAAAATTTAAAAACTTACCTTATCAGTGACGCTATTCAATTTCCGTGCAACTATTTCTCTTATTTTTAATCAATTTTCAAAAATAATTTAAACGCAATTTGTAACGATGCCTTTGTTTGTTGTTATTTTAAGCCAATTTCTCTATGTAATCGCTTGCGGGCTTTATAAATGTTAAAGTTAAGTTGCTCATTTTGGACATTTTCACTTTTACTTTTATTTCGTTGTTTACAGACGTTTTAACATGCACACGCAGTAATTTACCTTTAAACACTGCATTTTAAAATTTTTATTTTTTGCTGTTGTTTATTTTATGGCTTTTAGTTTTAATTAATAAATTTAATTTTAAATTATATTAATTGAAATTTTTTTAAATAAAAATGTTTTTTCATTGTGTGAGTTAACTTTGACTTATGTTTTAGCTCTTTTAAATTTTTGTTGCAGCCCGTCAGCATATGATATGTCTTTTTAATGACTTTTCATAAGTTGAATTAACTAAATTGGACTTAATTTCACTTCATAAATATGTTAGTTTTTATGGTGTCTTCTCGCACAGCTTCAATATTATACTTTTCAAAACGTATAAAAAGCATTTCCTTCGAGCGTTGCATATTTAAAAGACACATTTTTGGTCTATTTTTACCTTCATAGTATCTAGAATTCAGGCATTTATTTCGCTGTTAACCATTACTAGCATATCACCAAACATAACACCGCAACATACCCCCGAACTCGGAGTCTACACTTCTCCCTGTCGGTTGGATGAGTATATGTGAAACTTTATTGAAAACAAAAAGAAAAAGAAAAAAATTACATCATAATATATAAAAACACATAAAAGGTAACATAATTATACATGAACAAAGAAGATTAAAATGAAAAGTGCATAGAGGGTTAAATTCTGAGTATAATTTAAAATATATACAAGAGGAATTATCATAAGAGTTCAGTGAAAGGGTAGAATGTTTCCTTTAGTTACATTGTTTCATACAGTTGCATCTCCATGATTCGGGCTGTTAGAGTTGTTCGATGCGACGATAAAGAAGAATTGATAATGTATTACAACCGGTTATATTGATGATCATTGTTACAACCCAAAATGCTAATATTAGATTTTGAATGTTTAATTAAATGATAAAGAAACTTTGGGTGTCAAGGCTCTTAAAATAGTGCAGATAGTCTGAATGGGGATCACAAAATCAGAACCAAACACACACTTTTATATATATTTTTCTCTTTTCACAAAAATCGAAACCCAACAAAAATAATGTATTTTTAAAATTAATATGCGCGTTGAAATTCGGTCTAGTGCACGTTGTATATTACACCATAAATATTATTTACTTATGCGCTATATGAATTTTGTAATTATTGAAGTTCTGTTTTTCATCGATTAACAAGCAACACCACCTATCTCAAATTTTGACCGTTTTGAGTTAGATAAACATTTTCATGTAAAGTTTCATGGCAGATCGACTGGAGGACTGTGTAAGGCCGTCAGACCAACAAGTAGTTCACAAATTGCAAAAATGATAACACACCTATCTAATTTTACCACAACAGTGCCTATCTCAGTGCATTTCAGGGCCCTTAATGTCATCCTTCGCTTCTTTTTTACGAGGTAATCCGCTTTAATGATTTTAAACTCAGTTTAACAGCTCGCAAGTGTTAAGTCTTCCCCTTTCATTAGAAGGGACAAATGCCCACCAGTCTGTTGATAAACCAGGCCAGAATGAGCTGGCAGCATCAAGATCCCAAATGAAGCTTTCCTATGCAGAAGCGGCAAAACTGAATAACAAAAGAAAGAAGCCAACTCTGCTCCTCTACCCATGAGAGGAAAATGATAAAGAAATAGAAGAGATCCTAACAGAAGAATTAAAGGTGGACAGCGCCAATTTTAGGTTCAAGAATGTAAGAAAAATCCAAAACAAAGGACTAGCTATAGTCTGGGACAAGCATCAGCAACTTGAAAAACTCAGAGAAACGATTCTTTCAAACGACATCCTGAAAAAAAATATTTCTTTAAGATTACCTGGGAAGAGATATCCGAGTCTTAAAATATACGACCTGCGCAATGACACCACAAACGAAGACGTGCAAATTGCCCTGAAAGCCTATAGTAACTGGGGAGAGGATTTGCGACTCCGATTTAAAATGAGAGGTCGTAAAGAAGGGACGAGTCACTGGGTCCTAGAAGCTCCTTGCGAAGCCTTCTTCAAACTCAAACGACTGAGAAAGGTTCCGATAAAGTGGGTCATGTACCATATGAAGGAATTCCTTCACAACAAGAGATGCTCGATATACCAAGCCTATGGACACACAGATAATTCTAAAGAGTGCAAGTTCACCACTCCATTCTGTGGATGCTGTGGACTCAGACACAACACCAGAAACTGCAGAAATGATGAACTTTACTGCATTAACTGTGCCGAAAGCAACAGAAATCGAGGCATTAACTACAAAATCCGGCACAGAGCCATATACAGTCATTGCCCCTGTTACAATAAAGAAGTAACAGCATACAAAAAAACAAGGGACTATTTTTAGTATGAATAATAGTATTTTTGAAAACACTCAATTTCCCTACAACATTGCTACAGAGTCTTCAAATGAGCCCCTAAAAATTCTTCAAATCAACTTAGCTAGAGCAAAGGCAGCCACCAATCAACTCCAAGAAACAGCAAGCACGATCAAGCCAGATGTAATCATGGTGCAAGAACAATACATTAATAATAACGGAATCCCTGGAATCCCTCAAACCTGTAAAACATTCAGCTCCTCAAATCCGAAGGCTGCAATCCTAATTCCTTCACCTAAATTAAAACCTGCCTTGTTGGCAACAAAAGTGAACATGGTAGCGCTTAAAATCCAGACGTCATCATTTCCCATAACAATAATTTCAGCCTACTCCTCACCAGCACAAGACGTTCATACAACTCTCCAGGAAATTCAGGAGATCATCTCCAGCCTACCAGAGGAAAAGATCATAATTGGCGCTGATCTCAATGGACATAATACCCTCTGGGGCAAATGACAATCGAGGCAAAGACATCTTGGACTTTATCCTGGCTAATAACTTAAACATCATCAATAAACCAGATGCTCTTCCAACCTTTTAGAGAAATAGCAGTGTTGGCTGGCCAGACCTGACCTTATGCTCCCAATCACTTATAGATTCTTCCATTAATTGGGAGGTCCTAGAAAAAATCTCCTTAAGCGACCACAGATATATAAAAACAACAATTGCATCAACAGTAGCTAATCAATTTTACAAAAGATACAAGACACGCCATGGGAATCACCTTAGATTTCTCAATATCCTTGGTAAAGAAATTTATCATCTAGAAAGAAAAATAAAAGCAACTAGAAATTCAGGAGAACTTAATAACGCCACAATAGAACTGCAAACATTAATCATAAATTCATGCAACAAAAGTTTCAAAATCAAAAAGCAACTTCTCATAACAAAACCAAACTTGACTGAGACAGAGCAGCTAGAAATTCATAAAAAGAAAGTTAGAGCACTAAGAAGGAGAGCACAACGGGCGCCGGAAATTGAAAGGCAAACAAGATACCAAGTCTTTAAGAAAGAGAAAGCAAAGTACAAAAGACATATTAAGCAAGCAAGGAATATGGGTTGAAGAAAATTCTGCAGCGCAGCCTACCATCCGTATGGGAAGCAGTACAAGGCGGCGTTCCGAAAATCAGTTTTCCCATCTCAAATCCCGTACTTGATAAACGGAGACAAGAGGCATTACAAAACATCCTGGAGCAGATTTTCCTTTCCCCTGCCATTCCCACAAATTACAATCTAACCACCTCAACACAGCCACCTGATCCTCCATTCTCCCCCCAAGAAATCTCGGCGGTAATAGAACATCTTCCGTCAGGCAAAGCCCCGGGTATAGATGGAATCGACAACCTCCTAATTAAAATAATTCACAAGAGCTTCAATAATATATTTCCAACCCTCTTCAACAAGTGCCTGCATCTAAGATTCCTTGAAAATAGGAAATATTATCTTATTCCAGAAAGGAGGAACAGACCAGCGGCTGGCCTCCTCTTATCGTCCTATTTCACTCTTACCGACAATAGGGAAGGTGTTGGAGAAATTTATGACTCAGAGGCTGACTTATCATCTGGAGTCCACCAACAGCCTGAACGACCGACAGCATGGCTTCAGAGAAGGCAAGTCTGTGGATACAGCCATCAACGAGCTACTAAGAAATATTAAAACAGCAAGAAGAGATGGCAAGCATGTCTTAGTGCTCTCTGTTGACATCAAGGGAGCCTTTGACAACTTGCCAACTTGCAACATCGAGCCATACTTAAGACATTGGACGCCAGCGCTTGCCCAAGTAACATAAATAGACTCTTTCAGAGCCTTCTTCAAAATAGAAAAGTGACACTATTGACCCCACAAGGTAGGGCCACAAAGGAACAAAAGCAAGGCTGCCCTCAACGTTCGTGCAGTAGCCCGGCCCTGTGGAACCTCGTAGCCAACGAAATACTCTATCAAGTCTGGCCAGATAACGTTCATATACAAGCCTTCGCGGATGATTTTGTGCTGGTCATTAAAGCGGATACAAATAAAAGCCTTGTAGAAGACACGCAAAATGCAATAACCCAATTCAGCTCCTGGCGCTCAGAAAATGAACTTGCCATTTCAACATAAAAAACAAATTATATCTTATTCAGCAAAATGGTAAGAAGTCCCAAGATCACATGGAACGGGTATAAAATAAATAGAGTTAAATCTTTTAAGTACCTAGGGATACACGTTGATGATCGACTCAACTGGCTGGAACACATTAATAAGCAAGGAGAGAAAGTCATCAAAATGCAACAAAACCTCAAAAGAATCGCAGGTGTCAATTGGGGAATCTCTCAGATACACAGATGGACTCTCTATAAAACGGTTATTGAGAGAATTCTGGCCCACGGATCTTCAGCTTGGTGTCTAAATCCAACATTCAAAATGAAGAGGAAACTTTCTTCGATTAAAAGGCCATTCCTACTCCATATATCGGGAGCTTATCGCACCACCCCAATGGCAGCGTAACAAACTATACTCGGCATCCCTCCCCTACACATGCAATTACAGTTCGAAGCCAGGTTTACTTCAATTTATCGCCTAAGAATACCTCTTCACCCTTTCATTACAGATACCCAACCGCATGAGCTGGAGATGAATGCAACAGGCTGGTCCACTCATCCTTCAGAACATCTCAAACCGAACCAAATCTCTTTTGAAGACGGAGAAGCATATATAGCCCGAAAAGACATTATAAATATTTTCACAGATGGCTCGAAAACCGAAGACGGAGTTGGAGCTGCCTTCTGCGTCTTGACCAATGACATCCGGGCCTACCAGTGGTCTGCTAAACTCAACGACAACAACACCGTATTTCAAGCTGAACTAACTGCACTTCACGAAGCAGTAATATACGCATCTCATCTGCCAAACCACAATACCTCTAAAATACACGTAGACAATAGAGCAAGTATCATGGCATCCTCCAATGCAAAGAGCACAAACGAAACAGTAAGAAAAATTTTCAAAATCCTCCTTTCAAATCCAAGAATAAAAGTCTCTTGGGTTAAAGCGCATGCAGGCAATATAGGCAATGAGAGAGCAGACCAAATGGCAAAAGACGCAACACAACATGGGCAACCCTATTCACATACTAAGCTTCCTAAACCGCACATAAAAGGCTTCCTCCGGAAGAGGATGCTTGAGGAGTGGCAAACCTCATGGAAGAATTTCGATACAGGCAGAAAAATCTATAACATCATGTCCTCAGTTAGTCTCCGTCCCACTAACTGGATTAGAGAGGATGTTATCTTCTTCTCTCAACATGGACCTTTCCCTGCCTACCTCAAAAGATTTCACCTGTCTGACAGCGATTATTGCAGTTGTGGTGGAATTGGCACGACACTTCACTATGTCACCGAGTGTATCTATACAGTGTCTTGGCATATGAGGAAGCCAGCGCCAAACTTCGAACAAGAATGGCTGAAAAGGGTCGCTAATAACCTCGTCTCCAGGCAGAAAATTCGTGGGATCATCAAATTCATTAGCGAAAACAGAGATCTTTTCCGGCCTCCCTAGCCTTCAACATCCCAGCGAGCTGAACTAAGTAGCTCAATCACCGGACATTCCACCTTCAAATAAAAGAAAGGTATTTCAACATCCAAAGAAAAGAAGACTATTACGAACTAATAGTGTAAAAGTGAAAATGCCTGTGCTGTACATAGTCTATATATTTCCTTCTTTTTGTCTATTTTGTTTTTCTTTTTCTTAAATAAAATTCCCGTGTCTTGCCCATCAAACCGTTCAGTGACCGGTCTGGTTTCATAGCAGTTTAAGGTGCCTATCAATTAGTGGGGAAACATTGTCACCCTTGTATTACTCATGCATACGAGTCAACACATGATACCATGAACCGATATTTATTATATGAAACGAACACGGATAAATTACTATGTGACTACTTTAAAAGCTTCTGTGGAAACAAATAAATCCGGACTAACAGAATATCAGTGAACAACTTCTGAATTAATAATGATTTTGATTGCTGAAAAGGAAAATGTTCTTTTCTTCCTTTACGCTCCAGGTGGAACTGAAAAAACATTTTAAATTAATTCGAACCCTGCCGAAATTTGATCTAAATATCATATAGCCTTATTATTCCTTCATCAGGAATAACAACCACACTTTCAATCTCACAACGCATTCAGCTTTACAGTTACCTCTGAAGATAAAAATTGAGAATCTTGTATGCAGTATAAGCGCAAGGTTTGGTAAAGCAGTTCTACAAAATTTGCAAACCTATCATTTGGAATAAATGTACGATGTCAAAAAAAGTCTCCGGTATCAACCTAAAACCACTAGGTTTCTTCCGTTTGTTTGGAACTTTATGTTGCATGTTCTGGTTTGCAAACTCTTAGCAATCTTTACATATATACACCAAACGGTGAGAGTAACAGTGTTGTTTATCCTGAAGCTTTAGACTTGCAGTTAGTTAGGTATTATTAATTAGGATTCTGGCTACTAAACCCTCCTAGGAAATTGAATATTAGAACTCGAGAACTACACGACTTAAAAGCTTATGTGTTTGGATTTTTATGTTATGCAAAAAGAGCACATAAACGTCGGCGGAATCACGGGTGCAATGGCCTATTGTGTATAATTTCTTACCAATATTTTGAACTGTTTTAACTAACTTATTTTCAGTTGGTATACGTATCAAATGTTTCTTATGATTATCATATGCTCTCTTTTGATTTGTTTTGTAAATGCTTATGCTTATAGAAACTCTCTCCTTGCTTTGTCACCTGCTTTGACAATAAGTAGTGTAAATGGCTGAACCTACTAACGATTTTTCGTGTTAAATGCATAAAATGCCAAAAATATATTCATTCGTGCAACATGTAATTATACATTCTTTTCCCTTTTTTTTCACTTATCTCTAAGGACTCTTGCTTTCCTCACACTTGTGCAGTTTCTTTCTTTTAATCAGATTTAAATTGTCATACTCTCTCTTCTGGTAATTATATAATTTTGAAATTTTGAATTCATATCTTGCATTGCACTTTGATTTACTATAATAAAATTCTAAAATATTAGTTTATTTTTTATATAATATAGACTTGAAAATATTTAATTGTCGCACTGTTCATCCTAAAAATACGAATTTAATATAGCTTTAAAAGTTTATTTCTTTTTTTAAAGCGCTGAAATACCGCTGAATGTTTAATATTCAGACGTTTTAATAAAAAATGTAGCATGTGCCATTAAAACATAACAGTTGAAAATCTTTTCTAAAATCTTTCATTTAAAAAAATATATTTTCTGGCACATTTTGAAAATTTGTCTACGTATATTATTTTTATTCCTATAATAAATTACTTATCAAAAGCTACTATGTTAGGTTGAATTTTGTTGAATTCATTAAAACAAAAATATTGCACTTTCCAAAGAACTGAAATTCCTATAAATCTATAATGCAGACTGGGTCGAGCCGTCATTAGTGGATATTTCCTAATAGCTAATGTGCGAAAGAACATTTAAACATTGCATGTAAGAAACCAGTTCATTTTGTTCATGCAATCGAAATGTGAATAAATAACTATAAAAAAATTATTATCTTTATTAATGGTTATATTCAAGCATATTGTATTCTTAACGCCATCATGACGATATCATCATTTTCGGTTGGTTAGAAGACTATCATTTAAAGTCTGTAATACCGCCCTTGCGAGAAACCAGTTCATTTTGTTC
>BGPR01054164.1:0-10259 GCA_013235015.1 Araneus ventricosus
CGAAGCAAAAACAATTTTAAGACAGGTGAAGTTCTCTGCATCTATATACTTGTAGGAGGACTGATAAGGGTCCTCCCAGTCTTGTTACCATTTATTGAGAGAGAGGTTCCTAAGCATTTTTAGGGAGCATTTCGGGCCTGAAGATGGAGGTGAGTCCCTTCTTTAGTAGCTTGCTTGGCTAGGTTGTCTGCTGCTTTGTTACAGAGGAAACCAACATGAGCCTTAATCCAATTAAGTTGCATTGATGGGTTTTGAAGGAGGGCTTATTGTGTTTCTTGGATTAGTGGGTTGGAACTTTTGAAGGAAGAAACTGCTCTGACTGCCGACTCGCTGTCAATCCATATTGATGTTGATATTCCCTTTTCTAGGAGAAACCACATTTAGGCACAAAAAAATATGGATGCTTCATCTCAATCATTGTATGCGCCCGACAGAAGGATAAAAAATTTTTGACAGGGCTTGAATTTACATTATTTATTGACAAGATATGCACTGAAATATTTTTACTCTGGTGTAGATACAATAATGTGCTTTAAAATTATCTTTTCGAGATCATTCTTCTGTACACGATATACACACAGTAGATAATTGTAAAAATTTGCAATTTACTTTTAGAACCGAATTTTTTTCGCACATTGCTCACGAAGGGTTCTTCCTGCTTAAAGACTTAGAAGAGATTCGGGTTGGTACTACAGCAGAATCTGTAGAATTGCTTGAAGTAATAGCTCGCTTTTGGAGAGCAGCCACTGCAGGTCTCTGCTGGAGATACAGATATCCAATGTACGTTTGAAGATGAAAGATCCTTCATTTTTGAGTATCCAGATCAGTTGGTTTCTAAATTACAGACTCAGTTCAGACCTTAGAAACTGAGGTCATACCTTCGATATTATTCTCATACTGTAGAATGAGGTTGAGCATATTATTTGGGATATCATCTGAAGAGCAAGTGACAGATTTAGTTTCTCGATCTGAATGTCCTGATAAATTCTTTGCTAGAAAGTTATGAAAGTTCCTGACTGACAGTCTGACAACTTTTCTTAATTAATTTGAATGGTGTTTATTTACATGCTCTGGATATTCACTAGTCCTTCAAGTTTCTCCTTGATTTTATGGATTTCTATAGCTCCGATTTCAAGTATCCACTATCACTTAGTTTCTCAGGGGAAAACACATTCTCTGTTGGAAACACAAAACCTGTGGCCTTTCGGGTGCTCCTTCTGATCCATTAGTCGCTTCGCTCATATAGATTCGCTTATAGTAGAGCTTATGATACAAAATCAAAAAGAAAGATCAGATTCTTATTCCTATAACTGACGTTCTGACTCCAGAAGTCAATGCGCTTCATATTCGTACGTCATAATATAGAATGGAACCAGATTCTGTTGAAAATGCTTTTATTTTTTTCTTTGCAATTGCCTCACACTAGAGTTGTCTCATTCTGATATCAAAGCATCTAAAAACAGAGAAGCGACCAGTTTCTTTACGAGCTGCAATCCTCCGAGAAAAGTGTGTTTTGTAAAATGGAATTAAGCTAATTTTTCTTCAGACATTCAATCAAAATGCCAATTGTAGAAATGGTCTGTTTTTGGAATGGAATGTGCAAGAAAACTGGCGCAACGATTGAATAGCATGCTTCTTCATTTTTCACTGATACGAAATCTGTCATAATCTGATTCGATTTCAGAAGAGTTTTATTTGAATATAGGGAATGAATGAATGATGAATCCCACGAGTAATGAATTAAATCGTATTATTCTAAAAATATGAAATCTCATTCAAAGATGTCTGAAGACATCACGGTATTTCATTCATTTTATCGGGAATCAGGCCGAATGTGTTACGAACAACAGCAAATTCCGAAAGTTTGGTGGGGGATGCCAGCTCAGGTGTCGTCCTCGTCATCTGCCTGGGTACAACATTAAGATGTTCGCCCCAAACTCGCAACTGTTTTGCTTTAAAAATGGCGCTATGAGTCCAGAATTTAATGTCCATCACATTCGTACGTCATAAAATAAAAGATTTCCAGATTCCGTTAAAAACGGTATTTATTTCTATCTTTTTACTAGCGTCACACTGGAGTTGTATCACTCATTTGCTCCATTTCACAGAGATTCTGATTATAAAGAATCCAAAAGAAAAAAACCGAGAAGCTTAGTTGCATGTTGTATATTTCTAAGAAAGTTAAATTTCATAAAACAGAATTAATCAGTTCTTCAGACGATTAAAGCAAAGGCAAATAATTCTAAACACAGGAAATATTTTATTAAATTCGATGCTTAAAACTTTTTAAGTAGTAACACTCCCAAATTTTGACGGTAAACAATGCAGAAGGCTATTTAAAAAGCCCATGCAAAGTTTCACTTACTCGAAAAAGTAGTTTTTATGTTTTAATAAATTTTCTATTTCCTCTGTAAAGCGATGCACTTAAGATCCATATATTTAAAAAAGGTAAAATGTTTCTTTCATTTAGTAATGTTATACTTATGGATCAAAATCATATTTTTTGGAGAACAGAATTTTAAACTGCATCTTGTATTTATCGATCGTAAAAAATACAGTGTATCTTTTAAGATGACGTTTAAAGAGGGATATAAGTTAAAATTCTACCACCGACGTTTACATGCAAGCAGCGAGCTCTCATATCTAAATATGGAGACGGCTCCTTTTATATCGCGCACACAAAATTTCGAATATGTTCCGATCTTTCAATAGTCAAATGACAAAAATTGATATCTTGGGGTATTTTTTGATAAGGAATTTATGTTTATCAACAGAAATATGTGTTGCCTTTATAAATTTTGAAGTTAGTACAATTATAAATATGTTGACGACCCCTTATGAAAATTTCAAATATGGAATCGTTTAGTAGACGTTATTTCCTGAAATTTGTTACTTTTTTTTAAACTTCCGATGAGCGATGGCAGAATAATGCTGGGTAGTTCGTTTTTTTTTCAGCGACTGTACACTTTCAGCACATGAGAAATGTTCGTACATATATTTCTAATTACAAAATCCCGAAGTTGGTGATAAGGAAAATTGTACAGATCCAAAAATTATATAGCAGAAGAAAAAAATTGTATTCACAGGAATTTTTAATCTTGATTCGGACAGTAGCCTTTGTTGTCTTGCTCAACGTTTCCAGAAGTTGAAAATCTGCCTTCAACTTACGTTGACAGACCTTCTCTAGATTTAATGTTTTCTATTTTGATATATTTCTTCCAAACAGAAGCCTTTTTCTTTATGCTACTATCCGTGGCTTTAACTTCCGATAAAACGTACTTAAATGTTTCTTTTTTTCAAATATTACAGGAAATACACTGTACTTATTAATTTATATATTATAAAGTTCTGTTCATAACACAAATATCTGTGGAAAGGTATAGAGTAATTTAAAGTGTGTTTGCGGTTATGGGCGTAGGCGACTCGTAATATGACTCTTCAGAATGTTCGAAATAAGAAACAAGTTCTGTTTCAGAGGTTGAAAAGCATCGAATAATTTTCAGAACTATCATATCACGGTCAGCAAGTGTCCAAGAGGCGCGAAGAAGCATCGGGAAATGTAACTAATATCCCTACAATCACAAGATTGTCTTCAATATTGCTACGATATTGTGCGGCATTCAGAATAACGAAAATAGGGGAGATCTTTCAGAATATATTGTACCAATAATCATACTTTCCAGCGAGACCACATTTCGGGAGTGGTGAGATTTTTTAGTGCACTTCACATGTCATGTATTGTTCAGAATAAGGGAAGCGGGCACCAGTACAAAATAGAAATTCTTTGACGTTTTTCAAGCTCTTTCATGTCGTCGCTTGTTTTTTTCACGCTCCCATTTCGGCGCCACCCAAGACTTTGTCACCACGGTCTGCCTTTGGATGAAAGCGTCAAATTTAACAAAAAACGTGATTTGGAAATGAAAGGTCTATCTAAGAAAACCGGAGTAACTTATATGTATATGAAGATTTCTTTCTAATAGCATTGCAATAAAATCTGCATTTATGCCGATTTGAAAATTGTTCAGTTTCTGTAAGCCCATATGCCTGTTGATGCCGAATTAAACGAAACATAATTAATTCCTTCTGTGTGGCTGTTGCCCTGGTTCGCCGCGCACTATGACGCAGAAAAGTAACGTTCATGAAATATTTCTAACTTTGATTAATTAATATTGACAAACCGAATTTAATTTATCTGACTCTTGGTTTATACTCCAGCTTGAAAAATTCTCCGAGAGTATCACAATTAATTGCATTAATTTATTTTATCTTAAAGCAGTAAATCAATCGAGTGAAGAGATGCATCTTCATTTGTATTGAACATGTCGAAATAAACTTTCAGAATAGCCAGAGACACATCCAAACTCGTAATCTGCATTAACTGCTTGCTTTATCTGTGCAAACATCTTAAGCTTCTACAATTAAAACACTGTTACAATATTTATTTCTTCTACTTTCGTGTTACATCTTCATTAATGTTTTATGAAATGACTTTTCAAATAGTTTTGAAATTAATTCAAAACATTTATGAAGGAAGAACGAAAAATGAGATGAATTCGTTGGTTATTGAGGATGGATTTGTAACTTCGTAATAAAATTGGCAAGCACTGGGATTTAATCTCTGTTGGAAGTTCGTTAAATCTGTTTTTCTATTAATATTTGATTTATGCTTTGAAGTGGAACACTGAATCACCAAATGCACATAATTCACAGTAGGGAACACAGAACATAAGGAATTAAAATGGAAACATCTTGTAAGATTTGCGTTTCTCTAATTTCATAAGAAAATTGATAGTGAAGCTGTGCAAATCCTAAAGCCTACTGATGAAATTATAAGAAGTGATATTATTTATATTAGCATTCCGTTTTGAAGCAACGCGAGGTTTTACTGTACATGAACTCACAATTTTGAACCATGGCCAGATGATGAGAACGACATCTGAGGCGGCAACTCTCTTTCCAAACATCCGTGACACTTCATCGGGAGGACGTTTGACCTCAACGGATTGAAACAATCACTAGGTTCACTTACATAGCGTTTCTTCGATGGAATCGGGTTTCCTACCTCGAAGCCTCCGAACTCCAAGCTAATATTTTAACTCTAGGACACCGCGGCCCATATTGAAGTATAAAGCTTCGTACTGCACAGTTGTCATTAGTGTGGTATAGTTCGGTCCTCGCCTACAACAGCAGTATTTGTACATTTTGTGACGAAGGATGTGTCGCTACAGTTCTCAGATCACTGATATATACTTTACGACGGTATCTGAAAAATACGGTAATTGTGAGTTGATAGCATTGGTTTGAAGAGAGAAGATTCATGAGAATTTTCTCATTTGTATAATGACCTACGAACCAATGATTGCCTAAGTTTAATTAAACAAATGCATTTGAATGCATGCTCTAAAATAACTTTCTAAATGGGAAAAACGAACAGATATATTTTTGTAGTTCCTGGGTAGTCGATTTGTCATGGATGAAACCGAAAAAAATTACTTAATGTTTAAAATTTTCGCCGAACAATGTCGGGTTTGTAGTATCAGCAATAAATTTTATCAGTTTCTACACATTTTTATTGTCGGCTAAAGATATGAAAGGAAAAAATTCCTAAATAATAAGTCATAAATCTTTATTATAAAAAGTTGTAATCGGCATCTACACATCCACCCTGAGAGGGAAAAATAGTTCAGATCTGAATCGATCGTTGAATGAATAAGTTTGTTAGTTAACCCGCCATAAATATTTGTCCGAGATCATTGAGCTGGACAGCTCAGAATAATGGGTCTATTCTCGTACGCCGGTTGGGTTGCGACACGTCAATTTTTACGCCCGTTAACTACAAGTGCGATTCTCGTACCCGTTTTCCAACCGATTGGGATCTCGCCCGGTCGAAAAAAGGACTCCGATTTCTCGCCAGCTCTGTACCTGGCGTAAACGCTATTCGATAGCGTGAAGTGTTGTTTCGATATCAGAACTTGTCAAATTTTCGTTTAAAATGAGGCTGCTAAGACGTTAATTGTGCTTCGAAAGTGTTTATCCGGATAAATGTAATCCATTTGACCAATCTGAAGAAGAATTTATTAATTACTTTATATTTTTCAAAAAGTAGTTAAATCTTTTATCGAATTTAAATAATTTAATCTAATAATTTAATACGACAATCTAAAGTAATTAAATGTTTAAAAGTTGTTAAGTCTTTTACAACTCCATCAAGATAGTCAATAATGATAGTTGATAATTAGCTAAGATCAATTACACTTAAAGATTTAATTACTTAATGTTTTCTTATTAAATTAAATTAGGGTAGCATTTTTTTAACATTGAGTGTGGAATGACTTTCCTCATTCCGTATATGTCATTAGAATGTTTTTTATTTGGATTTTAATTCAAAGAAATTTGTCAAATATTTACAAAGTAATTGCGAAATCTGAAAATAAAAGAATATTTCTTGTTCCTTGATAAAGATGTAATTTTTTTAATGTTGTGAAAACTTGAGGAATTTAATAACTTTTTATCATGTTTTATTTTCTTATGCAATTGGAAAAATAAACAAATGGTTTTTAATATTAATTTATAAGATTTATTCATGTTTAAATAATTTTCATCGAGAAAAGTTTATTGCTTTTCCTCTCTCTAGAAAACTGGTAAAATTACATCAATATATTGAAAATGACTCCAATTTATGTTCTATAAATGTATAATATTATTATAAATGTATATTTTGTAAAAAGATAATTTTTTTATCCATCCTTAACAATGGACTTGTGAAAGCAATAAAGATGCATTATAATGCATCTTATAATAGCAGAAGTTAAATCTTCCAACCTCTTAACCCTTGGTGTCTTTTGAAATGTTGCGATCAACTTTCCTACTGAAAATTTGTGGATATTTTTCAAAATAATCCGACATACTTTCGAATTGGAAAGCAACTGTACTCTTCGCCATAGTTCCATTGGCGATTCAAAACTCGAACTGAATCTGAAACCATGAAACATCGATCGCTTGATTTACTGCGCGCGCAGCAGAAATATGTCTCTTTCTAGCGTTAAGAGTTTTATAATTTTTCTCTCAACTTCTCCTTTGCACTGTTAGTGACTCTGATACTCTTCGCACACCCTCTTTTATTTTATTTGCTCACCTGCATCTTTTCCAAATTATATATTAAAATAAAAATTGAAAATAAAAAAGAATAAAACCTTTGAAAAATTGATAATAAAAATTATAAAAATGCATAAAAACGTCAAAAAAATGTTATATAAAAAATAAAAAAAACAAACCAAAAAAATTATAAAAATAACCCTAAAAATTCTTTAGGAAAAAACTTACAAAAAAAATTTCAAATCTTTTGTTAGTATTTCCCTCACTAGATGGAGATACGTGCACACATCTTTTTACCTTGTTTACATTGTAACACACAAGATATAGTGTCACACTTGTTATAAGATGTAAGATTTTAATCCCTTCTTTTCACACTTAGTTCTGGAGATTGTATTTAATTCCTTCTTTTTGGATAAATGTTTTTCTTTCCAATATTTCCTGGTTTAGGTTCAGGCCAAAAGAGGAAATTAAAAAAATATCAGAACTTAAAGTCTTTTTCCTCTACAGAAAACCAATTCCATTTTGAATCTGCATGAATTTCTGGCCTCTGATGAAGCCATTCACCAGATTCTTATTTCTTCTCGTTGTCTACTATTATTTTTTACCCTTCCACATTTTTAAATACTTTTTTAAATATTTTTATCTATTTTGTGCTATTGCAATTTGTTCCTGGATGATGCTGCACTTGCTTACACCAATTGAATTGCTTCTAGTATTCTTTGTCTTTTTAGATATTCTCACTTTTTTTGTCTCTTTAGATATTCATTAGCGTAAAGCGCGGTGTTCGAAAGGATCGAGGTACGAGAATCAGAAGCCTTCTTTCGGTCGAGAAAACGCCATTAATGTCCCGCGGTCGAAAGGCAAAACGCTCCCAACCCAACCGGAGTACGAGAATAGACCCGTAAGTTGAACAATGGATGGGAAATTGAACAATCCACCAAAATCCGTGCTAGTAGGAGATCATTTGAAATGTGAAATCACGTGATTTGGCTAGATTGAGCATGTGCAAGAGAAAATCTGCTGTCTTGACCCTCACGGAGGTGTTGCAAAGAAAAACCTGAGCATCCTTTGCTCATAATAGCTCCCCCTATATTTTATCCAAGTCTTTATATATGTTACAATTTAGTATCTTGTTATATTAATTTTGTTATCTTCCAATATTTATAGGTCATTAGCTGTTCCAAAAAATTGAGCTTCACTTAAGGCATAGTTAGATTCTAAATTTTCGCCACGCTCACTATCTGTTTCTAATCTTAAATGCTTAGACTTTCAAATAAAAATCCTATCTTTATCCAGATTCTTTTTTTGCTATAAGTAGAAGATTTAATACCTAAATTTTCTTATTATATGCATTAGTTGATAAGGTTGGATGTTTCTAGAAAATTATCCGTTTTTCGTAAACATTTGACGAATGATTTTTCTGTTGGTCATCAATTGGTTTGATGCCATTTTGTCAAATTTTATAAGAGAGTTCGAGTTTTCAAGTCAGAAAATTCAAGTAACTCACCATCATTATAAAAATGCGAAACAGAAACAAAAAGAATATTTTCTTTACTGACACGGATTTTTTCATCCTCAAATTATATTATAATTAGAAATTCGAAAATGTCATACATAAAACTCTTAATTTCGACAAATGTATTACTTATATGGAAGAAAATATTCGAAGCGACGAGATGCTTTTGGGGAGTCAACTGCAGAAGTAAGATGAAAAAACAGTAGCTTGTCAACACTTGTTTTAAACGCAAGGTCAATTCTAATATTTTCAGACGGAAATTTGTTTTGAACTCACTCCACATATTTCCCAATTTTAATAATTGGAAAAAAATCGCAGGAATTTAGATAAAGCTAAAGCTTATTTTTAATCCTAGAATTATTAGTAGAAGCCGATCAGAAGATTCCGTCACTAAATTCTGAGAGAGAAAGCTCTAGCACGTTGTTTATAAAACGATGAATTCAAAAATGAATTCACCGATTGAATCTACTTTAATCGTAGCAAGTACTACGAATTTTAAACTTGGTGAGCAGTAGCTTGTATAGCATTACACTGCTGGAAAGACAAGAACTTCGATTGCTTCTCGTTACTATTAATTTATTATATGCTTCAGACAAGTTGGAAATTTTACTAAGAGAAAACAAATGGGTCGATACCTCTGTCAGTTGTGCTACACGATAGTCAATTACGGTGAGAAGCATCCATGTTTCGATTATAGAAATGATGACTACGTATATTCATTACCAGATCTAGGTGATTCAAACAAAATGGATACAAAAAATGGTGAACTTACGGCAAATTCGAATGACAATTCTGTGGTCATATTTACAGAAGAGCAAGAAAATAATGCTGAAAATGCTTAGAAAATTAATACGTGCCTCACTGAAAGTCATAGACAGTTCTCTTTAAGAGATGCATCAAAGACAAGAGGACGATCTCATTCCTTTTCCTGCAAGGTCTCCAACACAGAACAAGGAGACCCTTCCAATACTTTACTTTCGGATAACTTATTTAATGTTCATTCACACGTTGTGCATTCAACAGAAAACCAAGCAGCTTGTTTGTTGAATTCGTCAGATAATTTTGAATCTGCCTACAAATGTCAAGGTGACATCCGCGGAGCGTCTAAAAGAAAATCAAGACGCCCAGTTCGGTGGGAGCGACACAATGGAAAAAGAACTGATTCGACTTCTTTCCAAGCATCATCCAATAAACAGTGTGAAACTTGGCATGATGAGGGCAGCTGGCATCCTTTAACTGAAGATGAAACTTGTTGCTCGAAATCCATTGAAAACGTTTCACAGATTCATTCGAAAAAATGTTTCTGCAGATCCGAATTTCCCAACTTTTTTTGCTCTCCCTACAAGTTTTATAGAAACAGGGCAAGATGTTATTGAAGTGTCTGGAGATGACAGCTACCGTGATGCACATTTATTTAGTAACAACTCCATACCGAAATCAAGTACTTGCATTTATAAAGAAAGTTTGAGCTCTAATAATATTAATGTATCTACAAGATTTTCTGACTAAAATATCTTCGTTCGTGAACAAATGAGTGAGAATAATAATGAAGAGGCACAGCGCCAACGTACATCTGAAGTAGCTTCTAAAGTTTGTAATAGCAGATCCAATGATTTTGCCGAGAATGCCGTATCCCTCGCTTCTATGA
>BGPR01054165.1:0-10259 GCA_013235015.1 Araneus ventricosus
TATTATTTCAGGAATTTTGAGAACATAGAATTCTTAAGAATAATCAATAAAAAAATAAAATTCATCAGCAGCGATATTTTTCCTTTTCAACTGAAAGCCTTTCTCGATAATCAAAGAAAAATAAAATGAAAAGCAATTGGAAACAGTATTCGCATGTACCAGCAACAGCAACTTCATATTTTTGAAGCAAAAAAAAGTTTACTCAGTTTTCCGTATGAGGATAAATTTCTTTATACAAAATCGTTTCTGGCATGAATTTCCGTTGTTATAAACAATCTGAATGCATTTATCAGCTAAAACGTAACATAAAACAACAACTAAATAACTCCTTTTAGATTAGTGTAGTTATATTTATGTCCCGTTTTGAAGCAACATACACGAGGGCTGTCTTCGGATGAACCTTACAATATTTGAATCGTGATCAGAAAATGAAGACAACACCTGAGCCAACATGCCTATTTCTAAACGTCCGCGGCCACATCAGGGGAAGGGAGTTTTACATTCTACTTTAGATTAAACTAGAACCAAGCCTACATGCACAAGGATTCTGAGGTGGAATCGGGTATCGAACTTAGAATCCCCTAGCCCTGAAATCGAGGCCGTATATGCAACCAACAGCAGCCATAACTCTTTTTAGAAATATAAAAACTTCCCTACGATTTCAATATTAATGTATTACTGAGTTTAATCCTTTGATCTGTATTCCTACCACAACATCGGTTTGCATTTACTACAGTATCTCCCACTTTAGAGGCGATCTTCCTTTCAAGTGCAACACGAATTTCGGCTTGGAGTCTGTTCCTTTGCCGGCGAGAACTTGCAATTAAGGCTCGTCGCAGATGTGCCGACACAATCAATGCGGCCTCCAATCGAAATCACCAGGGTCTTGTCTTGATTCCATTCTCATAAGCAATCAGTGGTGACACCTCTATAGACACCTCTGGGTTAGAGATGCCAGGAATGTGTTGGGAATACATTTGTACATGAAGTGTGACCAATAATTAGTATTCCAATGACGCTTCGCTATCGCTACAGATATCGGTGGTCAAAAACAACATGATTTTGAATGTAATACGTTATTACATGTAGAAAAAATTACGACCATTTTATTTCTTTCAACACCTTTTGTTATGAAAAGGAAAATAACTGTCTATATTTTTAAAGTTCAGTTTAAAATAGTTGTAATTTTATAAAATTATAGTTAAGATAAAGTTTTGGTAAAATGGGTAATGAAGCTGGATGTATTTAGTTTTTTCATTCCTTTAGAAAAATTATTTTTCTATTAGAATTTAATTTAAAAATTAATTATTTGCCAACGAGAAAACAAACTTTGTTCTTTGGTTGGCTGAACTAATTAAAAAATTTACTACTGCTGTACAATGTAAACCTAAAATGCTTCATAAAAAGATGCACGGCGCAGGAATTCTCTTTCCAAATGGATGAATAAATTTAAGCAAACATATTATGCCAGTGTATAAACGCAGTCTAGCTAGAAAACATTGGCTCCCACATAAGAAACCAATGAGTAGAGTCTAAGTAATTCTTTAAGACGGACATCACAAGAATTTTAGGTATAATAAACTATGATGCAGAAGCCAGATTTGATAATACTGCGCTAAGCATATGTTGATGATGAAATTGCAGTTAAATATCCAAAAAACATGTAAATTAGACTTTTTTCTTTGTAATTAACAGAAACCATGATCTTCTTCTTCTGATTTCAATTTCTCAACCATGTTTTTTTCTCATCCCACTAGGTAAGATTTCTCAGGATCTGATACGCTTATCTCTGGAAGTAGGGAGCAAAGAAGTTAGGAGTACGCGAGAGTAATTTTGATAATAACGGTAAACGCTAAACGTAAGGGATTGAAATGAAAAAAATTATTATAGAAGTTATTTTCCCCAAGTTTGTCAGAAAAGTGAATGTTATGGAAATTCGAAAGCTCACCCGGTAGCAATTGAAAGAAGAAGAATAAAAATCTCATTGTCAATTTTATACCTTTAACGAACTCAAAAAATGTGGAAAGAACATTCTTGTCTTATGCACCTATAAAAACAAATATCGCAGTAAGCATGACATAGCTCCAGATATGTTATTTGATTTGTCTTCATTTGGAGCGAATTTTATAAAATTCAGATCCATGAAGCAAGCTTAAGTATTGCATTCAAACTGTGCCCCATTTGAATAGTTGATTGTCACGATGATAGTTGTAAGCTTACTTCGTAAGCTAATGCAAATTTATTCCAATGTTATTTTCATTTATTAATTTGGACAGATTATATTTCTCTCTCTCTTCCCTGGAATCGTGAGTAATAAGCATAACAAAAAAACAGATAGAAATGCTTCAGAAATGAACGGAGTAACATAACATAAAGATATGAGCAAGGAACTCGAATGTATACGTTTGAATTTTACTGCGAAATGAGTCTAAACAAGCCTTGTTAAAACCAGCGGGAGTGGTCTCCCCAAAACTTTATAGTATCTGCCCTAACAAGTGTGGGAAAAAATACACCAAACGCCAGTAACATGAGCCATTCCCTAACACAAGTGGAAAACAACGCGCGAATCCTTCTCAACTTTTTTTGCATCGTAGAATGGTAATAAAACTGAGTATGCAATTTGAACGTCTTTTTTTTCAACCGATTAAAACGAAAATTGGACACGGATCTACATTTAATGTTAGCGGATCTTGTATCAATTTTTATTAATATAAGTCATAACGTTTAGGAGGTATCGTGCTCACTATTATGTGATTATACAGACCGACAGACATCCCTTTGAAGGATTTAGTCCAAAATTTGATATGGTATATACATTCTTGATGATAAAACTGTTTACCAAATATTATCTATATTGCTATTTAAGCTTTTAAGTTATCGTGTTCACATGAACACAGACAGACATACGTTAATATTTTAAGAACTCAGTTGCAGTTAATCGATTAATATAATTAAATTTTAATTATATACAAGTGGCATCACTTGATAGTGAGTAAGAAAAAATTATTGCATAATCTTATAATATTTATAATATATATACAAAAATAATAGATTAAGAAGTAAAAATATCACATTTCGAAAAAAAAATTATTATAAATCAAATAAAAATATTACAAATTTTTTTATTAAAATAAAAAATTCTATTTTTAGAACACTATTAAAACAGTGGTTTCAGAAACTGTTTTTATTAAGTTTTTGGTAGAGATTCTGTATTCACTTATGTTAATACATTTTTCGTTTCACTTCCTACGCTTGATACATAAATTTCAGAAGACCCTCGCAGAACTTTTCCATCCTTCATACAAATATACAGATTACTGAATCGTTTACAATATCAATAGCCGAAGAAAAGTTAGTTTCTTTTAAACTTTCCACGCGTTTTCTACACTTTCATTCTCCGGGTGATCATAAAAATTCCTTTATCGTGCTGCTTTGATCTTAAAACAAAAAAGTAAATCAAACGACGACTTGGGACCGAAGAACACGTGGGAATTTGTCTTATGGATTTAATTTTATCCAGTTTATTTTGTTTATTTTTTAGAAACAGTAAGCCATTCGCTCCAAAAAAACTATTATAATCGAATGCAGAAAAAAATTAAATACGAATAATTTATGTCTCTTGCTTAAAGACAAGAGTTTTTTTTAGCAACCTCAGCCTTTTAAGAAATAAAATTCTGATTATAACAGGTGCAAAAATATTTAAAAGAAAGAAATGCATTATTTTGTATTCTGCAATCTTAATCACACTATAATTGAAGCGACATATGCCTTGCATATCAATTCATTTTCTTTGAGATTGAAAATGCCAGGAATACCTATGCGTACCATGGAACATTAAATCTTTGCAAAATCTTTACTGTGCTGAATTCATTCATAGAACTCATTTGTTCATTTATATTTAGAAACATTATTTAAAATATTCTGAAGCATATTCTGCGCAGGATCTTTCAAACTAGTTTTCTTACTAAAATTTTGAAATGAAATTTGAAAGCCTTCATTATCTAAAGCTTTTAAATTTTATTTAAATTATTAAAGCTAAAGTTGAAAGCTTTTATTATGTACTGCAATGAGTTTTCCTTCAAAAAAGAAAATAAAACAAACACCTTAAATCGTAAAGTTATAAGTAAAGTATAAAGCGAATCTTACAATTTATAATTTATAAATATCAATATGAGGAATTATTTACCTTGAACATCGAATTAGTCTTATTTAAGATTTTTGTTTTATTGCCTTGCATGTGTTTATTTTCTAACTTCGAAACAAATTAATTCCGATTTTTTTCAATTCCCTTGCATGTGTTTAGTTTATAACTTCAAAACAAATTAAAGTTTAATGAGTTTATTAAATTAATCATTACACGCGATGTTCTTACACGCAATTTAAATATTTCTAATTGTTTATTCAAGATGGATTAAATATTCAGATTTAATAAATAGTTTCAAGCTCTTTCTCGCATTAAGTTGCATTAGTATAGATTGAAAAATAATTTTATTTCAATATACTATGCATAAATATAAAAACAATGTTTTAAAATTTCTAAAAAAGACGCATTCTCAAGGGAAAGCGGTTTTTACGATGCGAATATCAGGAGTATTTAATAAATCATGTAAATTAGTTCAAGCATGGAAAAGTTAAAATCCCTTTGAATTAACTAGACACATAGAATTAATATTTGAAACAAATAACAGAC
Source organism: Araneus ventricosus (assembly GCA_013235015.1). Taxonomy (NCBI): domain Eukaryota; kingdom Metazoa; phylum Arthropoda; class Arachnida; order Araneae; family Araneidae; genus Araneus; species Araneus ventricosus. Next base: position 4,691 of record BGPR01054165.1, read on the forward strand.
GTATAAGCAAAGGCTTTATCCCGAAATAGAGAGCACAATAAAAGACCTTTGCACTTGTTACTGAATTATTGAAGTCATTCTCTGCAGATTTAGCAGGGCAGAAAATTCAAAATTGTCATTCATTCTTTAGCAAAAATAAGAAATGTAGACAAATAAGAGGAGTAAGTATGCTATTTCCCACTAACATCTGAAGGCAATCCGGCAGTTGCATTCATTTGCCTTATTTGTTTTCGGATATTCCTTCTTGTGAGGTTCATATTAGTCAACAACCATACCATGTTTTAAACACCTCTTTATGTCTAACGACCGCAGTTATAGCGTTCAGTACATGGAAGGTTGTGACCACCTTGAAACAACGAGTGCTGTTTGCATTCTACGCTTTACAGACATGAGAATACGAGACTGCGTTCTAATGTTCATAAATATCACAAATTCGATGTATTAAAAATGTTTCTCTTTCAACGAGGTATTCAGTCGATCTTTGACACAAAAAATGTCATATTTTGATAAATAGTATATCAGCTACTAGCATCATAGCCTAGCGGTATTCTCTTTGAGACTAAGGATTCTCACGTAATCTTATGACAAAACTATTATATGAACTCGTATATATTTTCGGAAAATATATAAAAAAGACTCATATATTCTTGAAATAACTCTCGATTGAATTCAAAAACTGCTTCAGCAACAAAAGGTTAAAAAATTCATATTTCACTACAATTTGAAGATTTCTCGAAACTTACAAAACCATGCAGCCATCATTTCGCAAATATATAGAAATCGATTGCAATAATGGACGCATTGATTTCCATACTTAAATTAAATACATAAAAAATGCATATGTCTATAAATTTGCATATGGCTGATGCGTTGTCTTCGTTGATTGATCACTGCTGAAAATTGCAATGTTCGTCTCAAATTAACGCTCCCGAAGTTTCGAAACCAAACTTTAATCTTCCCAAACAAACAAAATAAAAGTAAACTTTATTTTGATTTTTTGAAAGGTAAATAAGTTTCATTATAATTCAAAAAGTAGCAAAGCATTTCACCATTTACATTCACCACTTCATTATAAATCCTTTCATTATATAGGTTAAGAATTAAATGTAATATCAGGCATTATATAGAATGACATAGTGTTCAGGCAAAGAGTTAAAAGAGTCTTGAAAAGGTATTATTGAAAATATGTGCGATTTTCAGAATTCTAAGCCTCATATTTCGTTATTTATAAACAAAGAATGAAATTGAAACAGGATATTTCCTGTCTGAGGAGAGCGTCAGAAGTCACGTGCCTTACCACTGAACATTAGAGACATTATCAGGAGTGTTTTTCGCTTTGCTGGTTAGTTTTGTCATTTCACAAAATACTTAAAAATTTGTGAAATATTAATTGCTCCTTACTTTGTCGATAATTGACAGGCATTCTACACGTTGCCAGCTTTTCATACATTGCCAGTATTATACATACATAGCTATGCTTTTTCAATTCAATTTCAACATATACATAGACACATTACAACATACACATACACATACACATTTCACTTTGTACATGGATTAACAGAGCTACTTTTTGTTATAATATAAGATACCCTGTATATGTATAAGGACATAAACAGAAGCTCCAGTTTTCTTCACTGTTTAGTTTTTTACTTCATTCTCAAGATTATCTTCAATATTTGAAAAGATGCTAACTTTATTCATCGAATATCTGACACAATGTTATGAAAAATATCGCTTTTAAATAAATGAAGCAGATGGCTTAATGGTAATTTTAAAATTTTCATAAAGTACAACAGTTGCAATTTTGAAGTGTCCAAAAGCTCAGAAATTAAAAATGCAAGCATTCTCCAATCGAATGTTATATTACTGTGGGTGATTAAAAAGTAAAAGGTAAGGGTTATGGTAAAATCTCAATATAAGTTATGGAAGTGATTATTTGCAGATACTGTACCTGCTAATAATTCGTTATTTGCAGGTATTGTACCTGCGGATAAAACATTATTTGCAAGTACTGTTAAATTCAAAATCATTCTGTAAGACTTTTTTTAGGGAGTTTATTTTCCCTATTTTCTACAACATTGTTCTTTTTTATTCTTGAGATTATGAAATTTAATGTTATGTTGGGAGATTTTTTGTTATTTCAGCGGAAACACCCGAGATGCTTTTGTTTTTTGTTATCTGGTTTCTCATGATTCTGATTTAATTTTCGGTAAACCCTTCAAAATATTTTTGTACCGTTTGTTGCTGAAATTGCAGCTATTTAATAAAAAATCAAATTTCTAGTTATGAATAGCTGTATACCCTAAAACATGAGATATTCATCATCAAGGAATTTTAAAACTCCTTGCAGTTAACGGAGATTCAAAGTCTATAGTATAAATCTTTAACACCAATGTAAATTGTTTTAAAACTTCAACAAAAATGTAAATTTTTTTTGAAAAAAGGGCTGAATTAACTGGCATTTAAAACTTTAACAAATAAAGGAGCTAAAAATATGAAAGTAACTATCCACGTACGATTCTAAGTAGAAGTGTGGCTGGTACGGTTGTTAGAGCACCGGCTTCACGTTTTGCAGAACACGGGTTCGAATCCTATCGGATGTTGTTATTGCAACTTGTGCGGCAGTTTGCATTTCGGGTAATGTTTTTATGCCTGTGAAATTCAGTATTTCCTTTAATTTTACTCCTTTTTCGAAACCCAAATTATTATCAGACAAATTTAATATAGCTTTTATTCCAATTTCCTTCTAATAAATGCAAAAGTTCTAATTTAAAAAGATTAAAAGCTGTTTTTAAAAGCATTCTTTTATTAGTGAGTAGTAGTAAAAAATTAGAATTGTTTATAATTATATTTATTTTCTGCATTTTAGTCATTAATTTATAATTCATTATTACAAACAAAATGCGTTATATATTAAAGACTATAAAATAGAAAAAGTGTGCTGATTTGTTCTCAAATTCACTGAAAGATGGCGCCACCCGTATTGAATGTTTAATTGAATTTACTGATTAACTGATAATTAAGCCCTAAAAATATTAAAATATTGTACTCTCATCTAAAATTCACAAGTGTGCACAATAACAGAATGGAAAATACCTGTAAATAACGTTTCATCCATTGCTACAGTGCTTACAAATAACTTATAATTCGTAGTTACTGTATCTTCAAATAACGTTTTATCCGCAGGTACAGTACCTGCAAATAACGAATTATTTATAGGTACAGTACCTGCAAATAACGAATTATTTATAGGTACAGTACCTGCAAATAACGCTATCCATAAGTTATAACTCTTAAAATATCAAATCACACTTAATAGCTAAACAAAGATTTAAATATTTTATTAATAAAATAGCCACCCTTGGCGAAAAGCTTGTTCGCCTGGAATAATGGCTTTCCTAGTTGTTAAACAATTACTACGGGATGTACATCTATTTATAATTTAACTTTTGTAGTTTGATAAGACTGGGAAATACGAATTTAAAGAAAATAGAAGTTTATGAGAAACTGAATTACATTTTTCTAAACCTTCTTAAGAAAAAAAATTATATTCAGCATTCGGAACTCATTGTCTGCGGAAGGCCAAATTTAACATCAAAACTTCATCTGAAAAGAAAAGCTGGTAAATATTTAGATCATCCTATATATTATTTTGTTGTCAATATCCCTTTTTCTCAACTAGTAAAAGCCAACAGCGATGAATAAGGTATCATTAGATAATATTTTATACCGAGTGCTGCCATGGAATGTTCTCTTAATGGGGAAACAACATGGATGCGCAGTTGTCTCACATCTTTTTATTTCTATTTTACGAAATTTACCTATATGCATATATATCACGTATCTTAATTTGATTTAGTCCAATTTAATTTCAACAAACCAATAAACAAAATCATTTTGGCTGGAGGGTAAATGTTTGAAATTTTCGTTTGGGTTTACTAAAGGGAATTAAATTTCAAAAACCGGTATCCATAAAAAAATTAAATATATAAGTCAGAGTTAAAAGCACTGTACAATCCCACTGCAAAACTTCTTCAATATAAAAACCTTACCCTTATTAATTCTAAAGAAAATTTGGCGGTTAATCGCTTCAAGAAAAAATTCAAATTTGTCGGCTGTACGGTATTTTTAAGTTTAACCAGAATATTATTAAAAAAGAAGTAACTGCCAGAATTTTGAAAAAAATACATTTTGGGAAGGGTAGATCTTTCCTTCCTTTTTTTCTTGGTCAAAATATTAAAAGGAAAGTAACCCGAATTCTCATGAAATTAAAAATTTGAAATGAGAATGCAAAGAAAAAAGCAAATGTTTTTGATAAAGAAATGGCTTTAATGGCTTTTTTACAGCATTTAAAATCTTTTGGGGGCTGAAATTGCATTGCAAAAAATATAATTAATGCATGTTCTTTGCTCAATTGCATTTGTCATTTTGAAAAACCGACCAAGTTAAAATTCGAATCAAGGTATCCGACTACGTTCGGAGGCCTTTTTTTTAAATAATGATATTTGAAGCAATATTTTTGTATTTTTATATGATATTTATGTTAAAACTGAATAAATCATAGAAAAAAGTTAAATGAGTTAAATATATTTTTAAAAATTTGAAAAAACTTAGATTTTTTTGTACTAAATTTGACCTTTTTTCAAACACCCTCGTTCAAAAAGAAATGATCAGAATGATAAATCCTTTAGCATATATAATACTTCAACTATTGGCTAGGTCCTGAAGCAAAAGTTTTAAAATGTATCTAAAAACATGTAAATTATAAGAGTTTTAGTGTGAAATCATGAATTTTTAAAGAATTTTGGCCTTTTTTCAAACCTTAAAAGATACATAACTTTTTAATGGAGCATTATTTCACTTATATTTTGGTTCATTACCTAGACAATATAATAAATAATATGTATGCTAAATTTGAGACGGATATTTTAAGTTGAATTTTAGTTATCGTGTTTGAAAAATGAAAATTTTGCAAAAAATCACATTTCGAGAAAAATGAGTTTAAAGTTTATGTTTTTAATTTACGATGAGAAGAAAAGAGATTTTTTCTTCAATACTCCCCAGTTTTGTAGGCTAGTCCTTAGTTTTTGCCATCTTAGCACATTTTTAAAAATTTTCTGATTGGAAATTTTTTTTAGTCGTTTTCTTGAGCCTTATGTGTCATTATCGTTTTCTATCATTCAGCCGTCATCGATAGATTTGAATCTTATTTTTCAGTCAAATAACTTTATAATGCCTATTAGTTGATATAGAGATACTTTTAGTGATTTATATTGATCATAAGTACAATCTATGTACTTTTCCTACTTTTATTATCAAAAATTACATCATTAACGGAGAATCAAGATACTGCAATGATTCAAAATTACCTAAATTTGCAACAATGTCTTAGAAAACAAAGAAATTCACACTGAAAATCTTTCAAAATAATACCTGGTATATGTAAAATAGTATAAAACAAAAATAAACAATAAAATTTAAATATCTTAAGAAAAAACAATGAAAAATGCTTCTTTATCGTATTATTTACCACTCCATTTTCAACTGTCAAGTTATACTAAAATGT